>CAHIKZ030004362.1:1325000-1335000 GCA_903632075.3 Acanthosepion pharaonis | reverse complement strand
ATGAAATGTTAGAACTGGTGGAACGAAGGAATCTAGTCCGTCTGAGCACTTTCCACGGGGTTAACAATAGAGCAGTGTGAGGTTTGCGATGTTTCGTCTGTGAGAGAGGGTTTGTAGCGTGGAAAATAATTTGTCACCCGCAAGGACGCATAGACGCTTTTGAATTCTATCGAGACTGGAAAAAATGAGGACTGGTCAGCACCTGCCCAAATATGAAAGCAGTACCCAATGTTGGGCCTGATCTGTCCCATGTAAAATTAAAGGATTGCACGATGAGTCACGTACTTACTGGAGCGATACAGGGAATCGATTATTTCTCCTTCATCTTTAGTGATGGATCAGTTATACGAATTCCTCTTGAGGTCAGGGTTATGTTTAAAGGCCGACTAGTCGCCGAAGACGCGGAGTATACATTGAACATATGTATCATTATGGTAGATATTCTTCCCAGGTGGCTCACTACCTTGAATGCCTGTTGGGATTCAGACTTACCCCAAGTCAAGTTTAATTTATATATACGTATCATCGCTGGAAAAGTGGCACATTCACTGTAACGTTCCTCCTACTATGTTCTATCTCTACGAGAGTAAGAACAAGTCCAAAATAGATACGATCACCGAAGTTAAACAACGTCGAGTCTGGCAAGTACTTAAATGAGTGACCGCTTGGGAATACCGGGTTCTGTAAGCTTGGATGTGCGGGTGGTGTAGAGGATAATAGCTTTGAATTGTTAATTGGAGAGTCGAGTTCTAATTCCAGTTGAGTTCGTTATATTCACTTATGCGCAAATACACTTTGGAAAGGTATGAATCTACCTCTTCTTCGAGGTGCATTAATCAGTTCTATATGTCACGTCCCTTCAAGATACGGTCGATTATAACTCTATCCGTTGTAGCCCTTAGCTATGTTTGTCTTTTTACTACCCACCCCGTGCTTTCACTTTTGGTATCCATTTAAAGAAGATCGTTAGAAACATTACTCGCTGTTTCCTTACGCTCCTCCCGTCTTTGAGACGTCTTGTGAGCATCAAATTTTCTTATCCTTCCTTCTTCATTTCTTTCTTTCTTTCTTTCTTTCAGATTATGTCTATAGGTAACCCCTTTGCTTCTATTTTCCTTAAAAGGTCGTCGTTGTCTACAGGCACCTTTCTTGATATTATCGGAATCCTTTCTGTAGAGTCACGTCTCAGTTGCCTCAAGTCCTCTCTTTATCTGTGAGGAGATTGTCTTGCATTCACTGGCATATATAGGGCGACAGCAACCACTTCCTTGCATATCGTGATCTCTTCATATATAGGATGGATACGCGAAAGCTAAGGTACAAAATATTATTCATCAACCATTTTCATACAAACAGTTATTTTGCGTAATTTCTCAGCTTCTTCTTCCTGCCTTCGCCGTTGAAGTCGAGGGCGATTATAGCTCTCCACAACTTTTACTCTAAGCAAGGTTTGTCCCCTAACTATTCATCCTTGTCGCTGTCCTTTCTTCCATTTTCACAAACTCTTTCCGTCTGTCCCACATAGCATAATTATGTCCTACGCTTATTAAATTCTTTTCGCTCCTATTACCCATTGTGTCTTAGAAATTACAAGTATTTTATTCTGATAGTATTGCGAAGAAAACGGCGACTTACCTCGTCAAATCAAGCGACAGAGCGTCGCGTGTATTCTACGACGGAAAAAGTGGCGAAAAAGAAAATTACCAAACAAAAGGGTACGTATTCCGCATGACATGCTGAAAATGGAATATTTGAATTAAAAAACAAGTCCGTCGCAAGAGTTGCCATAAAATTATGTTGGTATGCAAATTACTGAACATCCTCTCCCAGCTGTCGACGAATGGAAAAAAATGTTCGGCCGATAAAAGCAGTCGGTGTTCTTAAATCGGGGGAAAAAGTCGGTGGTTTTGGCTGCCACGTTGGTTGGCGAGGGAGTTATTTTTCTGACTGGTTGCGTGCATTGTGATTTGTGAAATAGTACTTGCGAATCGAGTTTTCGGCATTTTCTTTCTGTCCCCGATGTTCAAGTCTGATTTATTCTCGGCGACGTGGAAATAATCTGCGACAAACATTTCCTTTGCAATCCCAGATCGCTTACAGATTGTAACTATTATATTTATTAGGTTACTCGGAAAAGAATGTCCTATTTTAGAAAAAAAAATTTATTACGTTCTAATATATTATTATACTAGTTTCACAAAAATGTACTATTAATTCCTAATTATTAAAGTGTCATCTATGTTAGTGCGCGAAATAAAGGGTTCAGTTCGGCATACCAACCACCTGAAGAAGTCCGGAGCGTACAACGGCCGAAACGTTGTAATAAATATGGCGACAAAGATGAGGACAATAGTCCGAATAATGTAAATAATGTACATAATACCTTATCTCAGAAATATAGACAGATACTTAAGCGCAATACTTGATTGGCAGTAAGTTCGTTCACTGGGGTAGACTGTTCTAGTTCCACGTGCCATGTTTAATGAATGTCAAAGACAGGACCCAAAGAGTGTGAGTTCAATACCCGGTTAAGGCAGTGGAGAACTTTCAGGAGAAATAAACAGAAGATAACTGATGACTGACATCCATTAAACATGGCACGTGGAACAAGAACAGTCTACCCCAGTGAGCGAAATAAAGGGTTCAGTTCGACATTCCAACCACCTGAAGAAGGCCGGAGCCTACAACGGCCGAAACGTTGTGATAAATATGGCGACAAAGATGAGGAAAATAGTCCGAATAATGTCAATAATATTGCACTCAAATTCATAAAGTCGAATTACCATAGCGTAAACTTCATCGGAACAATTATCATGAAAGTAATTCTAGAAAAGACACAGGGAAGCAATCTTAAGGCGGTGGAAAAGTGTCTGAAGAGGAGGGAGGCAATATTATGGCTGAGGGATCAGGACTAATAATATTGCTGATTCTTTGCTCTTTGTGAACAGTAGGGGCATCGGAACATGTTCTAAGCATAGACGAAGGGCAGACATATAGATAAGTATGATAGATTTTGGTTAGAAAAATTGTCTCGTACGACAGTGTGAACCAATTTTCTTAGTAGCTTAACTAGCAATTGATTTAATATAATCTTTCCACTTCATATCAGTTAAGAACGTTAGCCTGAGAAGGTGTAAAGAGTCACTTTCCTGGAGGTTAGCATCAGCCATACTGATTTATGGAGAGGATTTTCGTATACAGAATGTTAGTGAGACAGAAGAAAACAGCGAATAACCTAGCCAAAGTGTATTTTAAAATGGTCGTCAGAACAGGGATGAGGAGAGATAGAAAAAAGTTTTTTTACTAAGAGCGACAAAGTACAAGAAAATGTTTTTAGTCATTATCGCCCACGTCCAGTAGACACAGCAGGTTGTTAGTTTTTCTGTTTTTTTTTTCTTCCGTTGCTTATATTGAAAAGAATGGGTGTCGGGAAAAATATTTCAAGTCATCTTAATTTCAGAGAACAAACTCAGTAAACGCTACTCTTTTCAATGGGGGAAAAAACGTATGTCAGCGAATGTCAATTGGACGATCGATTTGTTTATACTCACTGTCTGTTCATATAAAGAAATAACAAAAATAGCATTGGCCGTCTCCTACCTGTATGACATTCTGCTTAAATCCACATCTATCTATCTATCTATCTATCTATCTATCTATCTATCTATATATATATATATATATATATATATATATATATATATATAAATTCATGTATAATTACAGTCTATTCAAATATGTATAGTTACCTAAATCAGTTTATTCTCGTCACTCTTTCTTTCTTTCTTTGCTTATCTATCTATCTATCTATCTATCTATCTATCTATCTATCTATCTATCTATCTATCTATCTTTGAGTTTCAAATCAACGCATTACCTACCTAGACGATTCTACATATTAGCGAAAACTTTACCCGATGCCTTCCAGTATATATATCTTCCAGTATTTTGTTCTGTAGCTAGCTAACATGTTCGGTTCGGTTCGGACGTATCTATCTATCTATCTATCTATCTATCTATCTATATATCTATCTGAGTCTTTTAAACTATTTCATTCTATCTATCTATCTATCTATCTATCTATCTATCTATCTATCTATCTATCTATCTATTACTAAAGTTTAGCAAGTCCCAAGTGTCAATCAATGTAAAAATAAACAGAATGTAGTGTGTAGTATGAATATAAGGAATTGAAAATTACGAGTCTAAAGATGATCTATAACAACTGGACCTTACTTAATGAGATTAAGATTGTAAACACCGGGAAACATTCACGCCGGAGTCTGTGACACAAAGTAGAATTTCTTGGACAAAAGTCTCTCTGAGTGTAACTTCCTCTTTATAATTTAAAAGTGAAGAAAATATGGTTGATTCGACTCCAGGGGATTAGCATGATGAGTCCTCGCGTTAAATGTTGCAATTGGTGGAGCTAAGAGTTTGGCTCACCTGAAGGTTTGTCATACCTATCTATCTATCTATCTATCTATCTATCTATCTATCTATCTATCTATCTATTATATACCGTACCTGTGTACACTAATGGGTTTGTCCCAAGACTGAGAAATACGTTGGATTCTATTGTAAGTGGAGGTAATATGCTAAATAGTTCCCGACTAACAGTGGTTTACCTATTTCACGCCGCTGGCGAGTATTGTATTTTGTTGATGTTATAAAGATTACCATTTCATTTCCAACCTCCGTTTTTGGTTATTCCTAATTCAGTAACATTTTCTAGGTTACAACACTATCGGTCTATTTTATTCCAAATTATACAATTTCGAAATGGCACATGCATGCATGTATTTTCCTTAAATGGCGTATATGCGCTTGTGCTTATGTGTGTGTGTGTGTGTGTGTTTATGCTTGAGTGTGTTTGTGTGTGCGCGCGCGCACATTGTCTCGCCCAGGTGTGCTTCAGGGGTTGTTTCTGCTTGTGTATATGTATGTATGTGTATGTTCATGCTTGTGTGTGTTCATGTTTGAGTGTTTATGTGTGTGTGTGTGTGTGTGTGTGTGTGTGTGTGTGCGTGCGTGCACGTTTTCTCGCCCAGGTGTGCTTCAGGGGTTGTTTCTGCTTGTGTGTGCGTCTGTATGTTCATGCTTGTGTGTGTTTATGTTTGAGTGTGTGTGTTCATGTTTGAGTGTGTGTGTGAGAGAGAGAGAGAGAGAGAGAGAGAGAGAGAGAGAGAAAGTGTGTGTGAGAGAGAGAGAGAGAGAGAGAGATAGAGAGCACACGTTGGCTCGCCCAGGTGTGCTTCAGGGGTTGTTTCTGCTTGTGTGTGCGTCTGTATGTTCATGCTTGTGTGTGTTTATGTTTGTGTGTGTGTGTGTGTGTGAGTGTGTGTGTGTGTGTGAGAGAGAGAGAGAGAGAGAGAGAGAGCACACGTTGGCTCGCCCAGGTGTGTTTCAGGGGTTGTTTATGCTTGTATGCGTGTGTGTATGTGTGTATGTTCATGCTTGTGTGTGTTCATGTTTGAGTGTGTATGTATGTATGTATGTGTGTGTGTGTGTGTGTGTGTGTGTGTGTGTGTGTGTGCACTTTCGCTCGCCCAGATGTACTTCAGTGTGCGTATCTCCTTGGGTTTGTGTCTGTGTTTACGTGTGTCCATGAATGTGTGTGTGTGTTGGCGCATGCATTTTTCCGAAGCAAACGAACCGTTTCATTTATCTCCTTAGTCCAAACATCCGGCGTGTTTGATTAAAAGCGTCCGGTCGAAAGGTTATCTTGTTCCGTGTACATTTTGACGGGATTTGAAAGGTCGTTTGATTGCAACAGTTTATCCTTGGCCTTTTCTGATTGAATCTATTCAGGGCGAAACTCGATTAAGTGCATATTGAATTAAACGATCGAAAAGAGCTCCCCCTCGTTTCCACATACATCCCAGACCAAATCGTCAAGCATACGAATCCATGCAATCGCACACACACGGACCGAAGGACGGACTAACACACGCATACACACATATACAATCACGCACAAACGTATGCCTATTTGTGTGTTATTTTTACAGACCCATATTAAACGATTTTATATCTTCATAAGGAGGCTAAGAATACCATGGATGGAACATTTAATCAATGACGAAGATAAACTGAAAAGAAAAAGATTTAATTTGATTTATTTTGTTTTACGGCATATCAACCTCAATGGGTTATTTAAAGCCTTAAGATTTTTTAGGATAGGTTCGTATGAATAGAATATGCATGCTTTGTAAGAAATCAGTTTGGTTTCGTTTATTTTGTTTTACGGTATATCAACCTCAATGGGTTATTTAATGCCGACAAGATTTTTAGGATAGGTTCGTGTGAATAGAATATATATTCTTTATAAGAAATCACTTTGTAGATCAGGTTTCATTGACATAAAGAGGGTTGCATTATTTTATTGATTGTCGATTTTGTTTAGCGGCATATCAACACCTCTATGGGTTATTTAATGCCGAAATATAAATATTTTGAATGCAATTTTATGGCTTCGACTAAATGCATTTCGTATACGGATTTTTTTTTTTTTGGCAGTTCACTGTTTTCCTATAACTGGGGTCCTATTAACTGCTACGACTTGGTATACCTGGAAACGACAGTAATTAGTAAGTGGTTCCAGACTTCTTAAAACATCCAATCTCCCGGTCAGAGGCCTTGATGCCGGATTCAGGACGGAAACAGAAAGGGCACTAATAATTAATATCAGGAAGAGACATTGGACATCTCAAGAGCACATAATCAGATAAGAGGGCTTGGAAAATGTGATACACACGGGACATATAGTAGGCAGAATGGACAAAAGAAATGAACGCGTCCTTGAGTCAATGGATAGCAGGAGTGATAACAAAAAAATTATTAAGAGTTACAAAAGAGAGGAAATTGGGGAGAGTCATGATCACTAACACCATGAAGGTACACGGCATATATATAAGAAGATTAACAAGGGAAGACAACTCTGTATAAGATTAATATGGATTGAAGGCAAAGTGGGAATGTTTGATACATCTGCTTGTTACCAATCTTGAAAAACAGTATTCATTCGAAATGCTAACGTTTGACCCTGCTCGAAACTCTTAAAAAATCGATGGAAAATGGCGCAAAAGTTTAAATTAAGCAACAGGTTCCAATTTTTATATCATGTACTTAAATCATGGCGTGTTTATCATACGCGTGTCTATTTCTTATATCTGCTGTTTTATTTTTCACTAGATTGGAATTCATGCTATCGTTTGCTTCCTATCTTCTATCTAAATAACTCCTGACCGAATACCAACATTGTTTCATTTGTTATGCTATCTATACATCCTGCTCATCTTGCCTTCACTTGTCCTATGGGTGTAAAATACTCAAAAAACCCTACTTTCCTTATTATGCGTCTCAGAAAATTCAACCGTCATTTTTGGATTGTAAATTTTAGTTTCCTGTATAAAATATCTAACACACACACACACACACACACACACACACACACATATATATTATATATATATATATATATATATATATATATATATATATATATATATATATATATATATATATATATATATATATATATATATATATATATAGATAGATAGATAGATAGATAGATAGATAATATTAGTGGTAAATATACACATCCATATGCAAAATAGATAAATATATATACATAGGTGCATACACATACATGTTTATTTTTTTTAATAAAAAATACCGAGAGGATAGAATCCAGGTAGAACTCAATGTCCAGGACAGAGTAAGGATATAATAAAAAGGCTTAAACACTAATATCCCATGGTCATAATTTATTCCATTGGAATCGTAATTACAGATCAATTCATCAGACCTACAAATTTAAAAAGCATTTTGAATTTGTAGGTCTGATGAAAAGCATTTTGAATTTGTAGGTCTGGTGAATTGGATCGTATTTACGATTCCAAAGGAATAAATTATGATCATGGAATATTAGTGTTTAAGCCTTTTTATTATATATATATATATATATATATATATATATATATATATATATATATATATATATATATATATATATATATATATATATATATATATTGATAATATTAGTGGAAAATATACATACATATGCAAAATATATATAAAAAATTCCCATACATGTATATTTTCAGAAAAAAAAAAAAAAATTTCAAGAGGAAGGATCCAGGTAGAACTCAATGTCTAGGACAGAGTAAGGATATAATAAAAAGGCTTAAACACTAATATCCCATGGTCATAATTTATTCCATTGGAATCGTAAAAATACGATCCAAATCATCAATTTACAAATTCAAAATCTGATGAAAAGCATTTTTGGAATTTATGGTCTGATTAGTGTTTAAAGCATTTTATTATATATATATATATATATATATATATATATATATATATATATATATATGGACTCATCCGTCGAGTTCGACGAATGAGGTTCCGACGACCACGAACTAATTAACTTGCATGCCTATGACAGGCATGACTTGTGAGACCGGCTCGAGAATTACACAAATGACCACAAACAGTACAGGAGAATATATTGTATTCAAGTGCAGCAAGAACACTGTTAGCTGTCTTATTTTGCTTTCGTGTTTCTTGTAGTCGACTGATGCTTACTTCTTGATGGTGCATTATTCTTGAATGGCAGCTAGAATGATACTCTGATCTCTTCATAGCTACCTCTTCAAAGTTCTTGAATGGAATGCTGACACAAGAGAGGTTTCTCTTCAGTTTATCTTTATACCTGAGCCTGTTAGACATTTTCATGGCGGTCGTCCTCGAGTATAGAATCCAGAGGTTGGCAGTGAATATTTCGGAGACAGTAGGAAAGCGTAGTTCAGGTTCGCAGTGGATATCACGGCAGAGTGTAGTTCATCCTTCTCCTGGTCGCCTTTGGTCCTTCCGGTAGGAGGAAACAAGATGGCCGCCTTTGTACACGATGAATACAGTGTTGGGCGGCTTCTGATTGGTCAACCTTCTATTGATCGACTATAAAGGGAAATAAGTCATTCTGACTAGCTCACTAGTTATGAGCTATATACCCAAAAAACCGTAACAGAGCCAAGGTCTACCAACATTTCTATGACCACTATGGAGTTCACTGTAAAAAAAAAAACTTTTGGGATGCGATCATCACTCATCCTTCACACACACACACACACACACACACACACACACACACACACACACACACATATATATATGAAAAAGAAGTTGGAAATTGATAAATGCAATTGGAATCTTTAAACTTTTTATTTAGAGTAACTTTACCGTTTTCACAGTTCAATGATTTTCAAATATTAAATGCAGAGGTGAGACGTGTGGCTATGTCATGGTATGTCTAGCATTCGATGCGAGACATAGGGGTAAAGTATCCATCTGATGCAAAATCATTTGGGTTTCGATCCCGGATTGAGGCAATCGGATGTCTAACCACATTGATAATCTGTGATACAGCGAAACTGTCTGTCTGTGGATGACGATATATCTATCTATATATATATGATTCCGTGTAGATGTATTTGAATTATAAAGAAATCCCGAATAAATCTCTTACGTCATTTCATAACATTATAAATTTATACTTCGTCTTATTAAAATTGGCTCAAGGGGTGGTTCTTAGGTATCAATAAAAAATGATGATCGACAACTAAGTTAAGGAATGAATTCAAAGAAATATACATGTATGCAACCATAAAAAAATGAAATAATAATAATTATAATATGAAAAGGCTTAATTATAAAAATAATTATATGAAAAGGTTTAATTGATTTTAGTATCTGACGAGCAGCATGGCCCGGCGTTGCCCGTGCTTGATACAACAATCGCTATCACTTGACTTAAAATATTTAAAGGAGTGCCCTTTGCCGTGCTGATGTTGCTACATGTCTTATTTCTTGCCTATCTCACACTGCCAATTTTTTCGAAGCTCTATACTAGATATTAAATCTGTTACGAAAAAAGAACGAAACAAAATGAACACAAAACGATCAGCTTTAAAGAAGGACTCGTAACTGGAAA
>CAHIKZ030004362.1:1300000-1320000 GCA_903632075.3 Acanthosepion pharaonis | reverse complement strand
CATTAGACTCATCCAACTCTTGCCGAATCCACTGATTGAAACCCAAACACTCTGAAATGCATGTATTGGAACATCTGGTGCGAATTCCAAGCAGGACAGCATGCCGTTTCAAAGTTTCTGGCGAAGGGAATTGCATCATGATGCTCCTTTTCTCACAGACGGTGCCTAATTGGCCCCACTATACTGCACAGTCGATAAAATCTGGAGATATTTAAAACTGAGCACTACCTGAAATACTATGTGTTACTTTTGATTATCTGCATATCGTGTATATTTGGCTGTTATGCACGTGAATGGTATAAATTTAACAGTGTATGCGCCATTATGGGTACAGTGGGTTTCATATATGTGTAGCCCAGAGTCACTTTTTTGGCATGTGAATCTTTCACTTACACCCTTGTGCAAATTAATTGAAACAAAACAAATAATACCGTTATTTTTTGCAACGAAAAACCCAGTATTTCGCATGTTCATTTCACGAAGTCTTTCGTTGCAGATTGACCACAAATTCTCGATTGGATTTAAATCAGGAGAGTTTGAGGGCCAGTCTATAGGACATTGATTTGCTATCTGGTAAGGCTTGCGAGTGCAATCGTACAGCGTTACAATTTTGGTACACTTCCTTGGAGTAACGTCCATCGCAGACCATGGCAGAAGGACAACTAATCGACATTCAAGACAATAGTGTCTCGGTGTGATAAAAATCAGATGCAACCACCGATGACGCACTATTTGTCATACACCCCGAAAATAGATTCATATTACTGCACACTACTGCAAATGAACTAATGTGAGGAAAAAATAGAAATCTTTTACACCCTGTCACTCTAGTGGGTCTAAAACTGACACCCAAACACTCTATACACTATGGTAAAAGAAAGCGTTTTTTTTTTCAATTAATTTGTAAAGGGTGTAAGTAAGATTGATAATAATAATAATAATAATAATAATAATAATAATAATAATAAACTACGAGAAGCGAATAGGAGTTACACATCAAAAGAGACGTGCATTGAAAAGATAAAAGCATTGGACTTTTAAAACCTGTACATGTCCACCGTTCTATTGAATACTTCTAATAAATTCTGCATTGTCAGAGTTCAAAGAAACCAAAAAAATTTAAAAAAAATCACTATTAATATTCGGACTATTCTTGTTGTTACCACAACGTTTCGGCCGTTGTGTCTCCTCAGCCTTCCTCAGGTGTATATCGATCTTAGTAATTAACAGGGATTTCTGAACTGAAACCTTTTGTTTCATCTACGGGGGCGGGTAGACTGTACTCATTCAGATCTTCTCGTGTCTAGGAATATCATCTAGTTCTTCTTATTTATTGCCGTTGAGTCATTGTTCGTCTTTTTCCACTGAGTGCAAGTACACCCTGCCTGACACATGGATTTAACGCACAACCATATCAATTTTCCAAATTAAGGCTTTTATCCATTAGGCCAGTATCCTATGGTTCAATTGCAGAACAGTACTAAATAAAAATAAGAAGTAGAAGATATCCCTCGATCTACTCTTGCAGATTAAATAAAGTGTTCAGTTCAGAATTCCCTGTAGGTTATCCAGATCTATATGCACCTGATGAAGGCTGGAGGGTACAACACATGAAACGTTGCTGTTTATACATTTTATGATCATATATGATTTCACATATTCATATGTTTCACATATGATTTCACATATATTCATATATTTCATATATGATTTCACATATATTCATATATTTCATATATGATTTTACAAGTTTATATGATTTCACATATTCATATGTTTCACATATGATTTCACATATATTCATATATTTCATATATGATTTTATAAGTTTATATATGATTTCACATATTCATATTTCGGATATGATTTCACATATATGCATATAATTCGTAAATGATTTTATATATAACTTTTTATATGATTTCACATATTCATGTTTCACTTATGATTTCACATATATGCATATATTTCATATATGATTTGATAAGTTCATATATGATTACACATATTCATATGTTTCATATATTATTTCACATATATGCATATATTTCACAAATGGTTTTATATATAAGTTTATATATGATTTCTCATATTCATGTTTCACATATGATTTCGCATATATTCATATATTTCATATATGATTTTATAAGTTCATATATGATTTCACATATTCATGTTTCACATGTGATTTCACATATATGCATATATTTCATAAGTGATTTTATATATGTTCATATATGATTTCACATATTCATGTTTCACTTATGATTTCACATATATTCATATATTTCATATATGATTTTATATAAGTTCATAAATGATTTCACCTATTCATGTTTCACATATGATTTCCCATATGCATATCAATATATGAATATATGATTTTATATATAAGTTCATATATGATTTCATATATTCATATGTTTCATATATGATTCCATATGTTTATAATCCTATATCTCATATATGAATTCATATATTGTTATGCTCCAGGTTAGGGCCAAGGAAGAACAACACGAACACAAGAGTAGAAATAACGAAGGTATATTACACGAAATAATAATACAAGATGTGGAAGGTGTCAGTATGACTGTCAGTCTGGTTTGGAGTGAACTACTATCGGCTCGACTCGATTCGATATTTACTTGCCCCCCCTCCCACGAGGGAAAGATGTGGCATAAGGCCGAGTTTCACGTAGGTTTTCCGAGCTCGTAGGCTCGGCCATAAAATGCCCGTAGAACCCGTATAAATGAGATCGGGTTGGTCATTTCTCCCCGAACGAGATTCTGCCCTTCGGCGGAGCCTCGTCCGGGTTCCTTTCTGGTCAGAGGCAGAGAGTTCGACCGTCAAGTCGAGAAGCTCAGCTTGATTCAGTATCTAGCCACCCCCCGGACGAGGGTTGCATGCGACACAAGGGGTCATTTTTTATCGTGGGTTTCTGAGCCCGTAGGCTCAGCCAAAAATATGCCCGTATGACTCGTAAAAACGAGATCAGGGTAGGTCATTCACCCCGAACGAGATTCTGCCCTTCGGCGGAACCTCGTCCGGGTTCCTTTCTGCTCAAAAAGCAGAGAGTTCGACCGTCAAGCCGAAAAGATCGGCTGAAAAGCCAGAGGGTTTTCGACCGTCAAGTCGAGAAGCTCAGGCATTGATTCTGCCCTTCTCTCTTGAGAGGCGTAGTATACATAGTGTTAGGAAGAGTTCATTCTGTAGTTATAGGTAAGGACCCATAACATATATGATTTAATACATACATACATATATACATATATATATATATATATATATATATATATATATATATATATATATATATATATGTTTCATATATGATTTCGTATATGATTGCATATATTATGTCGCATATATGATTTATATATATTCATATGTTTCATAAATGATTCATATATATTCATACTTTTTCTTATATGATAGTATATATTCATATTCCTATATCTCATATATGAGATCATATATGAGTTCATATATGATTACTTATATTCATATGTTTCATATATGATTCATATATTTCATAGTCATATTCACACTGGCAATTTATGCGATTGGAAAGCCTTTATAAGAAAAACATGAGGTTAGTGGAAACCAATATTACAACGGTGGTGATTCTCGCAAGATAAAAAAGCTGAAAGCCAGTCATTTATCAGTAACTTGTGGGTTGAGAAAACTAGTAGTCACACATTTGACTTTAATGTATTTTGCTACTATTAAGTACCAAAATAATAGAAACACCTATTCATCGCTCTGATATAGGCAACTACGTATACTTGGTCCGAGGACTGACGTGTTCAACCGAGATATGCTAACCCTTGCGTTTTTCCACCGATTACCGCCTAAATCTGCCTATGGGACTGAACCACTGGTAGTATCTGTAGTAAGAGGATGAAACGGCATCGTTAGCGGGACGATATCCTTCCTTGAACGAAACGGAGAAGGCGAAGGGTTTTCTTGATGGATGCAACGGGGTACATGTTCATGATCAAGGCAATGAGTAAAATTGAAGGATATCGATTGACCTAGAAAAGGGCAAATGCTTCTCTCTGACTTTGGCTGATGGCATGAGATGCAAGATCCTGTCAGTATTTTCGAGGTGTATCTCATTGATAAATGGTCAGCTTGTCGAATCTCAGGAGCTATTGCTTACCGTCCTCCACAAGTGCGCTGCCATGAATTTATGTTATGGCTTCTATCTCTCTCTCTCGCCACTCTCTCTTTCTCACACACACACACACACATACATATATATATATATGTGTGTGTGTGTGTGTGTATATATACACACACAACCGAACGCATCCACATTCACATCTATCTATCTATCTATCTATCTATCTATCTATCTATCTATCTATCTATCTATCTATCTCTTCTTATCTATCGATTTATTTTCGTATTTTTGTCTGCTATCTATCTATATATTTTTATGTTTTTTACATTTTATTTATGTAACTTTCTATATATATTTTCGCATCTTTTTCTACTTACCTATTTCCGAATCTTTATCTATCTATCTATCTATCTATCTCTATCTATCTATCTATCTATCTATCTATCTTATTCTATTCCTATTAATCCACCATCCGCTATATTATATTGTAAAATTCTTATCCCCGTGTGATACTAAGGTAGATATTAATCGTCTGCAATGTAAATTCATTCTTCATTGTTTGCTTCACGACTGTTACCTTAAGCCAAACCATTTGACTGTTAACTAGGTAGAAAATTATATCCTTGATACATGCAGGAAAAGCAAAGTGGGAAACCTCATTGTCAAGAATTAATTAATGAGTGAAAAACGCTTGCACGCATTCTCTCAACATTTCGCTCACTGCAATTAGAATTGGGCAGTGAAGGAAAAAAAAAAGAAATATAAACTCTCTAAATTAAAAAGAAATAATAAATAAAAATTTATAAAGAAATATTTTAATTAAAAAACTTAAAGAAAGATAAAAAAAGAGCATTTGTTACGAAGAAGAAAGAAAGTCTGTAAAGAAATACATTTTATATGAAGAAAGAAAAGTACTTATGTAAAGAACGGTAGTAAATAAAATATAAAGAAAGAAATTTCGGAACGAATGAAAGAGAAAAAGTTTTTAAAGGAGGATGTAAAGACGGAAATAAAGCATGTAAAGAAGGAAAAACTGTATAAATAGATAAACGAATAATAAATGAAGAAGAAATTTTGTAAAGAAAGAAAGAAAGAAAATGTATAGAAAAAGAAAGAAAGAAAGAAGAAAAATTTCAAAAAAGATAAAGGGAATATATTTTTTAAAGAAAGAAAGAAAAAAGAAAGAAAGAAGAAAATTTGTAAAGAAAGGCAAAGGAAATATATTTGGTAAAGAAAGAAAGAAAGAAAATGTATAGAAAAAGAAAGAAAGAAGAAAGATTTCAAAAAAGATAAAGGGAATATATTTTTTAAAGAAAGAAAGAAAAAAGAAAGAAAGAATTTGTAAAGAAAGGCAAAGGAAATATATTTGGTAAAGAAAGAAAGAAAGAAAATGTATAGAAAAAGAAAGAAAGAAGAAAGATTTCAAAAAAGATAAAGGGAATATATTTTTTAAAGAAAGAAAGAAAAAACTTTATAAAGAAAGAAAAAAGAAAGAAGAAAATTTGTAAAGAAAGGCAAAGGAAAGATGTCTTGTAAAGAAAGAAAGAAAGAAAGAGAGAAAGCGGAAAACTTTATAAGGAAAGAAAAAAAGAAAGTTTGTAAAGAAAGAAAATGGAAAAATATTTTGTAAGAGAAGAAAGAAAGAAAAAGAAAGAAAAAAAAAAGAAAGAAAGAAAGAAAGATAGGAACTTTATAACGTAAGAAAGTAAGAAAAAAAAACTTGCAAACAAGAAAAAGTTAATATATTTTGTAAGGAAAGAAAGAATAAAAGCAAAATTCTAAGGAATAAAAGAAAGAAACATTATAATGAATGAGAGAAAGAGATAAACTAAAAAGTAAAAATAAAATGGGAGAATGATTACAATTTTCATTTGCAAACATAAAGTCGTCGCACATTACATTTCTTCCTGATATGATAGACGGCACACAATGATGACGACTTTGAAAAAAATCAAGAAAACAAAAATTAAAGTAAAATATCATTAGTTTTATATTTATTTGCAGAAACTGAACCTAACGGCAAGATAGACATATCGTCCAAAGAAATGATCCCGCGTGTCCAGGTTATCATTAACAATACGTACAGTCATTTCACTACGAAAAGGCGACAGGAGATAAGAGTCTGGAACTCGAGTATAGAATTTGAAATTAACCACTGAGGCACCTAGACTGCAATGGATAACAGTTTGCATACAAAGAAACTCAAATAAGCCGTCGCGGTCTTTGGTAAACTAGTCTCTGTAGCCTGCGAACTAAATACTTCAGTATAGAGTCTATTTTTCCATATACAGCAAGGTTCCAGACTGCGATATTTAGCGAACAGTCTTTTTCTCTATGTGTAGACTGATGTTCTTTTACAGTTGATGTTAAGTACTTTATTCTCACTTTGTTTTACTACATAGTCAATGTGTTCCCAGTGCTTTCTTTTTTGTGTAATTTAATCAGTAATGAAGCTTATGCTTAACATAAAGATGAAGAAGGTACACGGAGATATAGTTCTACAGAAGGATGCTCAGGATACCATAGACCGAACATGTGAGCAACAATGAGGTTTTGGAGAGGATGCAAACAAGGAGGAAGCGTATACTTAACATCAGAAAGAGGCAACTGAAATTTCTGGGACCCGTAAGGAGTACTTGGAGAATCTAATAGTCACGGGACGAATAGAGAGGAAAGGGTAAGCAGCGCGTGACATACGTGTTGGGCTTGCGCAGGTGGATGGAGGAGCGTGACCTGGGGGAGTTGGCAGAAACACAAAACCTGTTGAGAGCCACAAGAGATAGGGGAAAGTGGAGGGCCATGATCGTCTACGTCCTGAAAGGACACGGCACATAAAAAGAAAAGAACAGTAAATATCAACTTCTGTCCCGTATTGTTACATGTGATGAAAGAATGAGTTTTGTATGTCAATAGAAAACGAATAAGGCAGTGGTTATCGTAAAATGATTCGCCCGTTTCATCACCAAAGCCATGACAGCATGCACAGAAGTCATTGCTTCATGTTTGGCGGAATATGGAAAACGCCGTCCATTATGATCTAGGGGAACATCTGAGGAGCATCTACGGCAGTAAACGAAACGTTGTATCGAAAAACCAGATTTCATTAAGAGTGGAATAAAAAAATTGTCTTCCCGTTGGACTGAGGTCGTCTTTGAAAATGAAGATCATTATATTTTGCTAAACAATATTTAAATAAATTTAATTTCTATTTTTTTATTAATAATATTTGAATAAATTTAATTTCTGTTTGCTTTTAAATCCTATATTAATTACTATATTATTACATTACATATTATCTCTCTCGCACTCTCTTTTCTCTATCTCTCTCTCTATATATATATATATATATATATATATATATATATATATATATATATATATATATATATATATATATAATGATTTAGACGTATTATGTCTATTTGTTTTAGTTTTAATCCTTTCAAGTCTACGAATTAATTTCTTGGTGGCCGTAGAAAATTGATAAAAAAAATTTCTAAAATTTTATGTCAAATAATTTTATTTTCCCACATTTCAATCTCATCTGAGGCCATCTTCAGGGGTTATATATCTATGGATGTGTTATGTGTAAATTCCAAATTATATTTTTACCTTACGTGGTTTTGTAAAAGGGAGATTAAAAAAAATTAAAGATTTTATTAATTGTATTATTTTTTTTGCCAGCTACAATAATTTAAGATCTTTGTTGCTATACTCATAATTAACTTTATTTATTTTTGACTGCAATTACCTTATATAAAGGATTTCCAGAATTTTAAGTTTTTGATTATTATTATCTTGATGGGACACTGATGTATTTTCGACTAATATCTATCTACACTGTGAATGTGGACATGAATGTTCATTTAAATATTCAGAAATTGAACTATGATCGTTCAAGTGAAATGTAAGCATTCTCGTCATCGTTGTTGTTGTAAAAGCAACATAGAGATTAACATTTTTATCGGAGATGCAATCTTCCAAAGAACATTGTAGATATACGATGTTGGTCTTTTGTAAGACGCTAGTGAAGGGGGAGAGTAGTTATAGATGACTAAATTTGTTGTATTAATTTTAGTATAGTATATAATTAATTTAATTTTTTACTAGGATCAGTGGGAGATATGTTAGTGTTTATTTCATCTTTTTAGAATTTTTCCTCCTGCTTATAGTTAGAATTCATTCTATTATGGCATAGTAGTTTGATATGTTTAGAGTTATGTAGTCAATATTGAGGTAGTAGGTCGTATTATGTTCATAGAGATTATTTATATCATTTACTGTTTCAATTTTGTGAATTTGGTAAGGTTACCCTCTTGCATTATATATGAAATAATTACGTTACACGAGCAGTTTAATGTATTTTCATGTTTATCTCTTTATCAAAGGCTACACATTCGGTTTGAAGGATTTGATATGTCCCGGAAAAGGGATATATTTGAACGAAGTAGCTAAGTGGTTTTTGCTACTATAACCAAGTAGAATATGGTAGCAGTAATCAACTGGTACGCGTCGTAGTCGCAGCTAAGAAGTGTAGATCAATGGCGTAGCCCAATGGGCGTCGTTATAGACTTAGCTCTCAGACTAAGTCTCTGACTCTCCTTCACGCCTGTCGGTATTTATGACGAACACCAGCCAATCATATTGCTGAGGGGGAACGCAGGTGTACGCATATTCCATTATATCAGGATTTTAAATAGAAACCGCTTTGATAGGATAACCACAGACGCTTTTCTACATTCCATCGCTATGGCTGATCCTAAACTCCAAGACATCAATACATTACGCTTTCTTGGTCTGACGTTTTGCATGGATATGAAGTGTAGAGACAATATCAAATCAATTGCTACGTCTACTGCAAGGAAAGTTGATTCATTGTGTCATGTCAGGAAAAAGGTTTCTTGTCAGAATTAATCATATACATTTATAAATCCACAATTTTTCCTGTATTGAATTTCTAGTGCCATATCCGGTCTGGTGATCGTGAAGTATATCTCGAAATTCTTGACAAAATTTCGAAGCAGGGTCCGTAATCTGTCTTTATTTCAAAGTGAGGTTTTCTAACTATTTACACCATATACATTGTATGTACTGTTGTCCTCATCTTTATTGTGACATTCTCGACGTCATGAACGACCAAAATATCAACATAAGACGAATACTAAGAGAAAAAATCAAAATACTCACCAGTACCCAATGCAAGTAAAGACTCTAGAAGCTATTCTTTCTTTTATATGTGCGCTCTCCTTTCAGGACGTAAGGGATCGTGGCTCTCCACCTCCTTCTATATCTTGCAGCTCTCAGCAAGTTCCTTATTTCTGATTCCTCCCCAAGACCACGTTCTGCAAAATCACGTGCTCAATCTCGCCAGGTATGTCACGCGCTGCATTCCCTTGTTTCTCTTTCTTTATATTAGACCCGTGAGTATCAGATTCTCCAGGTCCTCCTTCCTCATTACGTATTCCAGAACTTCCACTGCCTCTTCCTTATGTTAAGTATAAGCCTACTCCTTGTTTGCATCCTCTCTAAGACCTTATCGTTGCTTACACGGTCGGTCTATGATATCTTTAGCATCCTTCTGTAGAACCACATCTCCATCGCCTAGAGACTCTTCTTCATCTTTTGGTAAATCACCCAACATTCCCTGCCGTAAGGAAGAACAGATGTCATTTGACAGGTCAGTATTCTTTTCATTGCTACCAAAGAAATCTTCCTGTCTCGCAATACTTTGCCCAGCTTTTAGAATGTGTCCTTGGCTATCCCGATACGTCTACGGATATCAGTGTCGCACTTACCGTCCTCTGTCAAGACGCTTTCCAGATATTTAAGCTTCCACGTCTAGAAGATATTACTATACAAAATAAACAGACCAAACTAAATATCATTCATTATAGGAAAGGGTATTCTGAAGTGCATATGATATAATTGATGGGCGAATATATTTTATTAGTATTATATAAAATAAATAAAAAAAATACGTCGCATTATTTTTCTCTGCCTTTCCATAAATACTTTCATGATATACTTTTTCTGATGAACTTTCCGCATGAATTTAAGTGCAGTACTAGATTGGCCGCAGTGTCTCTTCATTTTACAGTTGAAATGTCTTGAGAGAACCGTAAGTTCTATGCTAAGAGTTTCTTCTATACACACTTCTCGCTTCCGGCTTCTAAATTCCCAGTCAAATTTTATCTTTAAAAATCTAAAAGCAATGTCAATCGTTATCTCATGTCATCTTAATTATTGTTCTCTTCTTGTTCTCTCTCCTCAATAGTTTTTATTCTCATATTCTCTAACACTTAGACCCCAACCCCTTGTATTTTACAACCTTTATTGACTTGCTTGGAATGTTAAGATTTTAAAAGGCTTATAATTACTCTACCGCTATTTCCATGGAGAATGTTCAGATGGGCTACATTACTTAGTTCCACCAGTTTACACCTTTACAGCTAAGGTCTCCCATGCCATGTACACAGAGAAGAACCTTTCTCATTCACTTTGTATTTTAATAGTGAGAAGGAAATTCTGTTCCATTGGTAAGAAAGAACGTTTGTTTCATTGGTAGTAAGGAAGTTCTGCTCCATTGGTAAGAAGGGAGTTCTGTTATATTGATGAGAAGGAAGTTCTATGTCATTGGTAAGAGGGAAGTTATTTTTTTCTATTGGTAAGAAGGAAGAACTCTTCCCTTGATAGGAAGGAAGTTCTCCTCTATTGGTAAGAAGAGAATTCTTTTCTATTGATAAGGAAGACCGGCTTCATTGGAAGGAAGAACTGCTCCTTTGGTAAGAAAGAAGATCTGTTCCATTATTGAGAAGGAAGTTCTGGTCCATTGGTAAGAAGGAACTTCGGTTCGGATTGCATTTTTCACATGTTCTCTAACACTTTGTAACCTCTCGGGTTTTAGTGGCTATAGGCCTTAGTTGTGTGAAATGATTAAAAAAAAGAGATATTAATATATTATAAATAATTCATATATTTTTAACTTCATAATGGCAACATTTTTCGGGAGATCTGCATGTGCACAAAGAAAGAAAAAATGTTTGTTGTGGAAAGTGACCTTTTATCTTCCCTCGTCTTTCTTTCAAGGACGGTTTATCCTCATCTGGCTTCTTTCCCAAAGCCACCCGTTAATCATTCACAGCATCAGTTGCCTGAACTTATGAATGAGGGCCGGTCCTTTGAAGGCAAACCGAACGTATCTGCCTCGTAATCAATCTTTCATCCGGCTTACTCACTGACCTGCAAAAATGGCGCCCAAATCTTTCCCTTACGTTTTCTGAACAGTGAACTTGTGATGTATGTTTGGTCAGTGGCGATAAGAATTTATGCAACAAAAGGTAACGGCTTCTCGTGGGGGAAAACGCTCTTGTCATGCTTTAGTTATCATGAATCACGCTTTTTGTCTCCCTCCCCCTTCACCATCATATCTGCCAATATCTTCATTTTCTCTTCTCGTCTCTTTCTCCAATCTGTTTCTTGGCTCATTCTGACCGTTTCTCGTTTTATTATATGTCATATATTTTTTTCTCTTCCACACTGTTTCTCCTTTCCTTAACCGTTGATGCTTGTTTGTACTCGTTGCGAGCTTTTTGGTCGAGGGATATGCTTTTGGTAACAGCTGAAGCCACAACTTTTTATCAAAACCGAAGTAAATGGTCATTTATCGACTAGTTCACAAGGGAACTGAAACGGTTAAATTATGGAAGACGGCTAAAGAGTGAATACCAAGACAGGAATAATAAGAATAATAAGAGAGAATGGCAGAATATGTAAATGGGTGAGATGACGAAGGGAAGACAAAGAATTAATGAATGAACGGAAGGAAACAAAGAAAGAAAAATCTAAGAGAAAGAGAAGGGAAAAGAAAGAAAGCTGCATAAAGTAAAATGAAATTGAGAAGAAAGAAGAAGAGAAACAAAGAAAGAAATATCTTGGATAATAGAGAAGGAAAAAGAGAAAATGTTGCATATAGTAAAAATAAATTAAGAAAGAAGAAGAAGAAGAAGAAGAAGAAGAAGAAGAAGAAGAAGAAGAATGAGAGGATGAATAAAAAAGAAGAGAAACAAAGGAAGAAAGATCGAAGATAAAGAGAAGGAAAAACAGAGAAAGTTGCATAAAATAAAAAGAAATTAAGAAGGAAGACGAATAAAGAAGAATAAAAAGAAGAAGAAAAAGAAGAAGAAAAAAGAAGAAGAAGAAGAAGAAGAAGAAAAAGAATGAGAGGATGAATAGAAAGAACAGAAAGAAAGATAAAGGATCGAAGATAAAGAGAAAGTAAAAAAGAGAAAGTTGCATAAAATAAAAAGAAATTAAGGAGGAGGATGAATCAAGAAGAAGAAGAAGAAGAAAAAAAAAGAAGAAGAATGAGACGATGAATAAAGAAAAGAAGGGAAAGAAAGAAATATAAGATAAAGAGAAGGAAAAAAGAGAAAGTTGCATAAAATAAAAAGAAATTAAGAAGAAGAAGAAGAAGAAGAAGAAGAAGAAGAAGAAGAAGAAGGTACTGCCGATAAATGCAGTAAAAACAAATGCCGAAGGGACAGATGAATAAAATATAAGAAAAAAGAAAAAATGAAAGGCAAATCTGAAATGATTTAGCACGTCGAAGTAGCAATTGAGAATAAACGGTTTATACGTTCAGTGAGCATCTTTTTTTGGCAAGCTATCAGTTTGGGAGTAAATCAGTTGGCCTTTTAATGACAGGCAAAAAGGCCAATAGCACAATTTGAATCTCATACATTTTATAGCCTATATTACATTGCATCAATAATTTTTGTACAAAGGGCAGCTGATAGAAATGATTTTAGATAAAAAAAAGAAGATAGTTATTAATATGGCTGAACATAGTACGGCCCAGGCTCACAAGAGAGGAAATAATGATAGTGTTTGGGCCAGTCGTCTAGTCGTTAGAAGCTGACTGTCTTGCTTGCTTTTTCAATTTGATTTTTACCCTGAGCGCTGGTAACATAGTCAGGTTAAATTCGGTTAGAAATAGTATCTTCCAAGAAGTTGGGATGAGGAGATATAAGGGATAGATATATTGATTGATCAGTTGGATGAAGATAGATAGATACGGCAGTCGTCTTTCTATAAGACGCAGGGATGGTTGCGTTGTATAGCGGTTATCAGCACCGAAAGCAAAATCAGCGTGCCAAGATGTAATTTTCATTTAGTTAGTCATTAACTTTTGCGCAGATAACCTTGGGAAGGTTATGGTTCCATCTATTCTCTCAACAGCTATGGGTTAAATTGCATGGTAGTTTAGTCCCCCCAGCCAAGTTTAGCAACCACTCTAAATAAAAACCGGTTGGGCGTAGAACTCACTAGCAGTAAACAAAATAGTACCTGTTACGGAAGCCACAATAGTAACATCTAGCGTCATGAGGTTGTAGCTCTAGAAGATAAGGGTATTTGCGTGAATACTGTTCCTTATAACTATTATAATATTGACTGCCCCCCACCGCGTTAGTTTACACGACCGTTATTCCCTGCCAATACTTTATAAATAGTGGGCTATTCCATTTTGATCGCGTGGAAAGAGGGGGCAAACACCATTTGGTTGCAGTGAGGAAAAGAAAGAAAGAAAGAAAGAAAGAAAGAAAGAAAGAAAGAAAGAAGTGTTTAACGCCCCCTGCCAATATCTCATAAATAATAGATTATTCCACTTTGATTGCTTGGTAAAACAAAATATATATCAGACACGCTACTTGGTTTCAATGAAAAAAAAAGAAAGAAAGAAAGAAAGAAAGAAAGAAAGAAAGAAAGAAAGAAAGAAAGAAAGGAAGTCAGAAGTGTTTAACGGCTGTTTCAGTTGAAGGGAAGAAGTTGTCAATTTAAAATCCCTTCATTTGTACCCACTTCTTAATATAACAATCAGCGTTCATATATATGATTATTATTTTAATATCCTGTTAAATTTGTTATGCCCAAATATTTTAACGTTGGGATAGGGGAATTTCTACGGATATTTTATTGTCATAGAACTCGCCATGAGCTTATTCAATCATAAGCTTAGGAATTAAGATTCATCAAAAAATTCAAATAGGCAAACCGTGACATTTTCACTGGTTTTTCTAGTAAATATAATCTTTGAAAGCTGTCTCGAAAATCGTAATACCAGTTCTAACGGAGATCAATTCTTCAGTATTGCTTGTCAAATTAGTTAGCTTAGACATAGTGATTTGGGCAAAAGAGATTAATCCACCAACAATGTATGTCTCCATAAATGTGAGAAACCATTTGTTTTTTTAAAAATTTATGTAAGAGAGACTTCCTCGATAATAAAATAAAAATTTTAAGACATTCGAAGAGAATGTTGGGTTGAAATAGTTACGATGGTAAAAAAAAAAAAAAAATGGACGTTTTGTCCGAAACGAAGAAAAGTGTATTGGAGTGTCAGTCCTCCTCTACGGCACTGGATGCTGCAGACTTGAGGGAACAGAAATGGTTGTTTTATGCTGAAAATAAACCGAACATATAAGCAACAAGGAAGCTTTAGAGAAAATGGAAAAAAAAAGGTCACTTATACTGACTATCAGAAAGAAACAGTTAACATTTCTATGACCCAATAATGAGGAAAGACGGCTTGGAAAATTTGACACTGACACAATTCATTGAACACAAGCGGAACAGAGAAAAGCAGCGAACGGTACATGTAAGGAACATGGGTAAATGGTTGGAAGGGATTATAGAGAAAGTAAAAAAACAAAATTTACTAAAAGCTACAAAAAAGAGGAAATAGTGAAGAGCCATGATCGTCAAGGTTCTGAAGGGGCACGGCACATAGAAGAAGAATAAACTTATTTTTCAGTACACGTTCTTTGTGATTGCACTTAACGCACTAGGAGTATATACTTCTTTTTCATGTGCCGTGTCTCCTTAGGGAACAGGTGATCATGGCGCTCTACAATTTCTTGTCCTTTGTAGCTCTTAAACAATTTTGTATTTTTGTTATTTTTCCCAAACTCTCTTCAAATATCCATTTAGTCAAGTTTTCTTTTGTCATTCTTGTTTTCAATCCGTATTAAATTTTCCAAGCCATCTTTTCTCATTATGTGGAATAGAAATTTCAGCCCTCACTTCCTGATGTTAAGTATATGGATCCTTTTGATTTCAATTTTTCTCTAGAACTTCGTCGTTTCTCACATATTTGGTCCATGGTATCCTCAGTAGAACCAATTTCCTTCACCTTTGACGAGATTGTTCGGCATTCACTATTATATCAGTAGCCCTATTCTAACGGACAACTTTTTTTTTTAAGTGCAATTAGTATCTGACAGTGTAGAAATATCTACTTATACCCATCTACTAAACATCACGTTTTTTGTTTAAAATAATGTAAGATTTTTAAAAAGAATCAAGTAATTCTTGATTATTTAATAAATTCCTCTTACTCTTGTGAGTTCGATCCTTGCGGGTTCCGTTAGATTTATGTTGGAGTACCAGACTAAACTAAGTAATTTTTTTTGTGGAGAACCAGACTAAAGCAAGCAAATTTTATACTCTGTAGATTTATCACTTGTGAAGATAGATATCACGTGACAGATTAGTACTCCTTTCCTTGTTTGTAACGAAATTGTCCTGTTTCTTAGTACTCTGCTTAGGTTTAGGAAAGTATTTAAAAAAAATGAAGAAGAAAAAATTAATCTAATATAAGTCTACCATTCGTCCATTCTTTGAATATTGTAGCCACATTTGGTCTGGTGCCCCTGATATTTACCTTGAGTGCCTTGAAAAAATCCGAAGAAGAATCAGTAAAATTATTAGTCCTGATTTGGCGCTCGGCTTCAGTCACTTTCCAAACATCGTAAGGTTGCCTCTCTGTGACTTTTCTATTTATACTTTTATGGTAATTTTTCAGATGAGCTCTTCGCTATGATACCTAGACTCTATGGATTTAAAGAATTAATTTCAACATCTCCCTCCGCGACGCGAATGAATCCGAAATTTTATTGTCGATAATTCCATAACGGTAGATTTTATCAAAATTTCATGGTTATTTTCGAATTAAACATGTACATTTACACCTAAATGGAACCATCCGGGAAATGCTTATTAGAAACAGAGCATGGAGCTTAAACTGCAAATTACCCTTTTGAGAATCCGAGTAGAAATTAATTCTGTCACCCATTTAAGCGCAGTACTAGATTGGTGTAGTGATCTCATCAATTTATACTTGAGCTAGATGTAACCATAAATTCTATGCTAAAATTTTCTTTTCTTACACTTATAGCATGTGGAACTGCCTTCCGGCCGTATGCTTTCCAGCCAACTTTAACTTTCAGAAATTTAAATGCAATGTCAATCGTTATCTACTGTCTTCCTGATTACTCTTTCCTATTCCCCCTCATGATCAATATTTCTGTTTGTTATTCTTCCACACCCTGTAACCCATTGACTTATGCCTTTACTGTCTTGCATAGGGTGATACCGATTTAAGAAAAATAGCTATCTGTCAGGTTTACGACTTTACTTATCTACACTTATAGATAATTAATGGACCGATTGATTGGCTGTAAAGAAATTCATTTCCTAAGCGTGACTGGCACAGAAGATATGGCAACGTGAAAGAACCAACGAAAGAACTACTAAAAATTCATGGTGGATGAAGATTGCTCGGTCGATGTATTGACAGGTATGTTGATCTTTGATAAGTGCGATCGTGTATTTATGTGTGTGTGTGTGCGCGCGTTTGTGGGTGTTTGTGAAAGGGAAAGGAATAGCAAATGATGAGAAGATAAGGTAAATTGCTCTCCACTTGCAGATTCTGATAACTCGGATAAATGACAAATCTATTCATTGATGTATCGATTAGCGGTTATTTTATATCGATAATATTCTCAATGTTCAATGATTAAAAATGGCTTTGACCTAACGAAGCTCTAGTTCCTAGCGAGGACTATCATTCTGCGAACTTTGCGGAATAATCACAAAATAAAGAACCTGTACCAAATAACCGAACCCATGCACATCACTTGAAGATTTTCAACAACCCCTAACAAGTAAAATTTACAGTACATGTAAGTCGAAGAAAAAAAATAATGACATCACGAATCCATTAAAATAACTTTTAAGCAATATATATATATATATATATATATATATATATATATATATATATATATATAGATATAGATATATATATATCGAGTCTAACAGCAATATTTTCCCAATCTTGGGATAATTGTCTATCCCACAAAATGTTTAATATCGTAAAAATCATAAATAAACAGAGTTTCTTTTTCTAGATTTTCAGATAAGATGTTTTGCCATTTTGACACCATTTGTGGTAAGAATCACTGAAAAAAATAGCTAGAAAGAGAACAGGTTAAAATCCTTTTGTGTCAACCCAACTATGTCTTCCCAGCTGAGCAATGGTGATAGGAAAAAGATCATTCGGGACTTACATCTTCAAAATCTGGTTTAGGAGAATGTCACAACAACAAGAGGGATCATCATTTCAACTTAGATCTAAATACATTCTTATTGTACCGTTCAATAATGTCATAAAAATCGCGGAGATTTCCAGTAAGATATTTTTAATCATTTCTAAGATACAGCGGCTCAAAGCTTAATCTAAGTCTAAGACAATTTGCTGTTGGACGAATTGGACAATTTTGCTTTACACTCTCTCTCTCTCTCTATATATATATATATATATATTGAACAATAAAAAATAAAAAATTAAAATCTTTACACACACTGGGTTGTAGATTAATATTCTTTCGTTTTTTTTATTATTATTCCATTTAGATTCCTCGATTAGTTTCGACCAAAATGGCCATCATCGGGAGGAGAAATATTTCTGCTTGCTGGTAGCAGTAAACTACAGAAATGAATGTCTTGATGGAGAAAATGAACTTTTGTCTGTAGTTTTCATTTGTTTTAATTTTTTTATCTTTTTAACATGAATCTTTTAACATTCCTTGTGTTGGTCAAACAGTCTCTTTTAAGTTGTCATTTGAGATAAGAGCTGAATGGATCTATGCTGCTCTGAATTCCCCTGGTCAGTTTGACAGTTTTATTGGACCTGGTGAGGGGATGTGTCTCTGTTTAGTATTTGTGTGTGTGTTATTTGGTTCTTAGGGAGTGAGTGAGTGAGTATGATATGTGTAAGCGTGTGTATTGCTGTGGGTGTGTGTTATCATTTGGCTCATTAGGGAGTGAGTGAGTATGATGTGTGTAAGTGTGTATATTCGTGTGGGTGAGTGTATAATTGTGAGGCCTCAACACCTCTGTAAGCATGTCTTGTGTGGGTGAGAAATGTGGGTAGGTTTTGATTTGTTGAGTTATATATTGATACTAACTATATATTGTTAAATTTATGGTTTAGCCCGGCTGGATATTTAGTTTTTAGACGTTGTATCCACTTATTTACATGGGACTCTAAAATCTTTCTAATGTTATCTGCTCTGAACTTTTCTATTCTCTCAATTATAGTGAATTTGGCATGGGTTTTGAAATCATGTTTGTCCAGGCGGAAATGTTGTTCTACAGGTAATAATTTTTCATGGGGAGTAGACTTAATATATATATATAGTCGACTCTCCTGTCGAATTTGACGTATGAGGGTCAAGCATGTCAGTTTCCAGGAAACCGACAGCCCGACACCGGCACATGAGATTTGATTATATTGGTGAAGGCTTCGTGCAGGACCATCCACACTTTTTGAAGGGATGAATACAGAGACCTGGTGCACCGAGTGTCACAAGATTCCCAAACGATCCTCCGCAGGTTTTGAATTCAGAGTTGTCCTTTTCCTAGACCAGTTGCCATCCAAGGCTATAGAACTCAGTCTGTCCTGCTATTTTTCCCATAGCTAGAGGGAGAAGAAAAGGATTCACATCAAGGGTATTAGCACGAAAGTATATATATATATATATATATATATATATATATATATATATATAATATTAGTATATAATTGGTGTATACGGAATAAATACTAATAACCAACAATTACTATTCTTAAAAGAGCAAATATAATTATTTATTTAAAACTTATAACATAAATATGTTATAAAATCACTACAAAATTAGCCATTTTATTTCAAGACCTCTGGTGTCTTATCAAGTGATTTTATAACATATTTATGTTATAATTTTAAAATTATATATATATATATATATATATATATATATATATATATATATATATATATAGATATAAAATGTATAGAATAAGAAAGAGGATTAGAGATTGATTGAAAGGAAAATAATATAGAATTTCTCCGTGAGAGAGAAATAGTTGAAGAGAGTGAGGAGGAGGAGGATGTCAAATAGAGGAAGAGAAGTATAGGAGAGTTCATGGTTGCAATCAAAGACAGGGCGAAGAGTATTGTTAAAAACAAACAAAAAACGGGCGTATGAGGGGGAGAGAGTAAATAAATGACAGAAAAAAAGGAATGAAGTGAGAGAGCGTAGATATATAGAAAGTGAAAAGTGAGAGGGAATAAGTGTATGAAGATTGAAAAAGAAAGAAGCAAAATTGTTGGATATACAAAAGAGAGAAAGCAAGAGAGTAAGCAAAATATGTATATATATATATATATATATAGAGAGAGAGAGAGAGAGCGAGAGAGAGAATGAAACTCGGTTGGACAGCTGAATGTTAAGAAAGCACGTTTAACATAATTCCTTTTCAACTCTGAATCAAACAGACATCTTTACCTTTTGAACTTTTCTGCCTACTGCCCCGTCTTGCTAATTACCCAGAAGCACCGTCCGAAGATTAAAGGTTAGAACTCGTTCACTGAGCCCTGGGGCATTCAGTTGTTGATTCTTTGGATTTTCAACTACTAGGTAAATAGCAAGTCCTATTTTCTTCTTATTTTCAAGCACTTTTGATTTTGCGTCTTGGCATGGCGTTGAAAAG
>CAHIKZ030004362.1:1220000-1295000 GCA_903632075.3 Acanthosepion pharaonis | reverse complement strand
AAAAAACAGATCCAACTATAAACTGTGTTTTTTTTTTAAGCAAATCATTGCAACAACTATAATAACATCTGCAACTTCTGCCAACAAGAAAAGTTAGCAATAATGACTAATGACATTCTCAGATACAAAAAACCTTTTGAATCAAAGGTCAGAGATTTATGAGCCGTTGCATTCATACAAAAAAATTCCTCTTAATTTTATATGAGCCTAGATAAAAAAATATGTACATTTCAATTATCCGCACCACTGATACATTTAAATACATTTTCTTTCCTCTTTCTTTTTCTTATATATATATATATATATATATATATATATATAGATTTTATCGAGATCAAAGATTATCGGTACTGTATATATATATATATATATATATATATATATATATATATATATATATATATATATGTATATATATATATATATATATATATATATATATATATATATATATATATATATATATATATATATATATAAGAATTGAGTCACTGTCTGTCACTGTGTGTGTTTATCTAAAAATAAATACGATAAAATTCACCTTCATCCGACGGCTTAGTGGTAGAATTCAGTCGGGTTTCGATCTTAGCTAGAGGCAACCGGACGCCTAGCCACACTGAAGAGAATGTGAAACAGCGAAACAGTCTCTCCGTGGATGACTTTATATAGACTCCTGAAAAATTAATTTCAGTTGAGCTCTCTGGGGAAGGAGTGTGGGTTTGTAAAAAGTGACTATTATGGCTGATATAGCGAGGCTCTTCGGCAAAAAGCGAATTGAATCACTGTCGGTCACTGTCTGTGTTTATTTAAAAATGAATATGCTAAAATTCACTTCCATCCATTCCGTGCGCCGAGGGCTTAGTGGTAGAATCTCCGACTGACGCTAATTCAGTCGGGTCTCGATCCTAGCTAGAAGCAACTGAACGCCTAGTCACACTGAATAGAATGCGAAACAATCTGTCCGTGGATGACTATATATTTTTCTGCTTTAGATCGTTAGATATGCCTAAGAATATTCTCAGATAATTTGTAGAGTGTGCTTTAGAGATACAAGAGGCGATTTGTAGAACAAATAGGCATGACGTTCGAACCAAGAATCCTTTCATATATCCCAGAAGCTGGGTGGGCTTCTGTTGCCTAAGACAATTCTAATGAACAGATCTCGAAACTTATTATCCATGGATTTATACAGTCGTTGAATGATTGGTGCCTTGAGTGTGTCATACGGGTTAATCTCAGGCATTATTTCGAGGTAAACTGCGACTTTTGCACAACATATCCGTATTTTATTGACCGTGATATTCTTTTTACTGACGTTGGGAAGTGCTTGTAAGTGCACAAACTATGTTTGGACATTTTATGGGTTGTACGACGGAAGATTCAGGGTTAGTGAAAATTTTTCATATTAATTGATATTTCATATTAATTACAATTCATATTTCGTATTAATTCATATTAATTCAGAAAGATTCAGGAAGATTCTGGGTTAGTGAAAATCTTTCATATTAATTGATATTTCATATTAATTACAATTCATATTTCATATTAATTCAGAAAGATTCTGGGTTAGTGAAAATCTTTCATATTAATTGATATTTCATGTTAATTACAATTCATATTTCATATTAATTCATATTAATTCAGGAAGATTCGGGGTTAGTGAAACTTTTTCATATTAATTGATATTTCATATTAATTATAATTCATATTTCATATTAATTCATATTAATTCATATTAATTCAGGAAGATTCAGGGTTAGAGAAAATTTTTCATATTAATTGATATTTCATATTAATTACAATTCATATTTCATATTGATTCATATTAATTCAGGAAGATTCAGGGTTAGTGAAACTTCTGTCAGGTTTGAAACTGTGCAAGTTTTTCATTTTTAAGTTAAAAAAAATGAAATATTAAAAGTTTGTTGGTATAAATATGGCGCATCGGTGTCTATTTGTTGAAGAAAGTGAAAGAATAGCCTAAGGAGACCAACAATTTCGGTCCTGTAGAAGACTCACTGGAATCGCCCTGTTAGATTTCAGTGGCTCACGGTTGGTATGGGGGCAAATGAAGTAAGGGGGCACGGTGGAGTAATGCATAGCGGGTCGGATCGAGAAATCGGACAGCCGAGTTCGAATTCCAGTCGGATCCAATACATTCACTTACTTGGGAACGGTATTAATCATCTTACCCCCAGCTATAGGTAAATAGCAGGGCAGACTGGGTTCTTTAGCGTCGGATGGCAACTGTCTAGGAGAAAGTAACTCTGAATTCAAAACTGGCGTTGCACATAATATGTAGCTAAAGGAAAGGATCGTTCGCATTGGCTCGATGATCCTGACTGCGGTCGACAAATGATATGGAGTCAGTCAGCGACTGCGAAGCCAAAAGGGGTTTCGGGAGCTGAGTTTTCCAGTGAGTTGTTAAAAGTAGGCATTAGTCGCCATCTTTGATTTTCGCTGTTTTGTATTCATGAATCTCGTTATTTTTTTTTATCACTTATCTGTAGACGACAGTGTAAACTTAGCTGTTAGTGTTCATTGAGGAAAACATTTTGCGTTTGGCGTCGGGTGGTCATCACTTATAGAGAGTGATATAGCTACGATTTGTTTCGTCGGTCCTAAGGTAGCAACACCTCTAGCTATAAATGATGAATAAACACAAACATGGATTTATAGAACAAACAATGGCAACTATTTATTAGGCGAAACACTGGCGCTGCGGGAAAGAAAAAGGATGAGTCTCTGTCAGAGCAATTAGTTCGTTTCGGAAACAGCAAACATTGAGCATAAATCACAAGTGTAATATTTTGGGAGTGTATTTGGTTTTAGTATACGAAGCTAGTACTTACAGATAAATACAATTATGTATCGACGGGGCGTTAATTCTCGTGTCAAATTTCTCATCCCGGAGTAGTGAGTAGAATTCTACCGCGCCGATGTCTCAAGCAGATGTGTTGCTGCTGTTCCATCGATGTTGATTCTCTTCTATCACTATACCGCTAATTACTAATTCTCCTCTGCTTATATAGGTAGAGATAGGCTCAACTTTAATACAATTTTATAATCCCGGTCTTTCTTTTGATTGGCCAACACTTAAGCCTTAATTATGATTTCCTGGTTTTGTTATTTTACTGAAACTACGTTCGAGTATTATTTACGTTATGCCGTTTAAATGTCTAAATTAACTAACGCTTTAATCCTGGCTAAATCTGTCAATGCACGGGAAAATTTCTTTTAGGTTTTAGGGGGTGCGGTATATTAGTAAACTAGCAGTAGAGCCCGGCGTTGCCCGGGGATGTAACAGTAAGAGATAGATCAAGTATCGACCATCATAAAGACTGAAAAATAAAATTGATAAAGATTATTGTTTAAGGTTGACGGACACGCATGTCTTAATTAGTTTTTTTTTTGTTTGTATTTTTTTTTTTTTACGAATTGGTCAAACCCAAACTCAAACAAAAACATTGTTATCAATCGTTTTGAGTCTATCGATTGAATAGAATTTTATTATAAACAACTGTCTTGTAAATGAAATTTTTAAAGCATTTTGAATGTAAAAATAAAGAAAAAAGTGTGCAAGACAATAAGAAACACTACCTGCCAAAAAAAGTGAAGTTTTGTTGAAATCGGTTGAAAAATGTTGGAAATCCGATCCAATATATAAACGAACAGAAACACACACACACACACGCTCAACCTGGGTTTTATAATAAGTTTGATACATATGAGAACAATGCCAATGTTCATGGAGATACCTCCAACAATCTAAAAGATCAAGGCCTGACATCTGCTGTGTACTCTGACCGAGCACTCACAGCTCAGTGGGGGACGAGTGTTAATGATGAAAATGTTTGTTTCTTACGGCTTATCAACCTTTGTGGGTTATTTAAAGCCGAAACACGATGGATGGTTGCATTCATATAATTACCAAGGGTATTTGCTCGTTAGTGAATGAAAGGAAATCGACTAATGTTCGAACTCGACTCTCATTCTGAACATTTATTTATTCGACCATCCGAACATCCGCAATACAGGAGGAACTGGCTTGTTAAATACTTACAAAATGAGGTTAATTAGTAAACCTCTAATTGCGTGACTGTTTGTGTTTTGTATTTGGTAATAGCATACAAAATAAGCGTTAGTAATTTTATTCCAAAGATTGGAATGATATTTTGGCCAACCAATTTCCTGGTCCTAGAATTTCTACCCCTACACCTTTAAACTAGCTTTTCATATTTATACGAATGATCTGTAATTGATTTAAAAATGTCACTTGAATATTCGTCATATTTCTGCCCTCCAAATCTGCCTATCAGTTCTTTTTCCTGAAGGCAATTAATTAAGTCAGGCTTGCTGTCGTAATTTTTAATAAATGCCATTTTGTTTTATTTATTATTTTTATCCTTTTTTTATTGGAGCATGATATTAATTTTTGCCATTGTTGTTGAGGAAATTTAATTCAATGATTACGTTGTTCGGAAAATAATGTCCTATTCTCGAATCAATATTTATTCCTGAATTAATGTATTTGAACATTATTTATATCAGTCAAAATAGGAACTCTGAACATCTGTACATTTCTGCCATCGAGTTACAAAATTATTCAATGGCTTTACGATGAAACTCTAAAGGTTTTGATGCAGAGAAGTCTTTAAATGCAGTTTCTGCATCTTCTTTGCAACAGAATGTCTTTTGGCTTAAAAAAAATTCTCAAGGTGCTTCTCAACAGGTATTCAGTGGACCAATGTTAGAAGAAATATGGTAGATGTGGCAAAGTCACGTATCCCAAATCCAAGAGCTTCTGCAGTTTTATCCTGGTATTATGTGGCCGAGCAATATCATGAAGCCGAATTTGGCCTCATCGATTAACCAGGGCCAGCCGTATTTTGCTTAACCAGTTGCTGGCAGTGAACTTCGATAGTCATGTCCAGGTTCGATTCCAGAAAACTGTAATGGTTAACGCCATTAGTAGACAGTCACTATAATCTTCTTTTGATGCAATTTTGGTTTTGGAAAATTTTTGGTGCTTCGCGATGATCAAAATATTGAGATGGTCGTTTGCGATTTTCATCCAGGTCGCTATTCCCATCCCACGTCACTATTCGATCAAGAAATGGATCATTCGAATTTCGTAGATGCAGTATCAAAACACTTCTTTGACTTTTTGTGGGATCAGTTATCGAGTTTCTCCATCTTGCCAATTTTCTTGAGATGGTCCGATATTGTTGAAATTCTGACATCTATTTATCCGATATATTCTGTGTCACATTCACGTACGTTTTGTTCGGCTAATCTTTTCGGGTGTTGACTTTTAATTTTCAGATAGACCTCTACTGCCACCTTTATTTTCGAGACTCGTATCCCCATTGCGAAACTTCACAACCCAAAACCGTTATGTCTAATGTCAAGATCCTTCACTCCATGTTCTGTTCATGTTGGCAACATTTTGAGAAACATTATGTCCTAGTTTGCAAAAAGAAAGTAAAATATGCAAAATTTCATGCAAAGAACGCAAACTTGCCTCCCCTTTTGTTCAATATGAGGTGTATATAATGTTTTAAGTTAAATATTGAAATAGACTGATATAAAATTAACAAACACAATTTAATCATTGGGAATGAGTAGAATATTTTTGTTTAACTATTATAATCATATATTAGAACACAAAATGTCTATTCTCAAATTGGACATTATTTTGCGAACAAAAAATTATTTTGCAGTGTATGTACAAGGTGCGTAACATATTTGAGAACAAAATTCTGAAAGAGCTCGTATGAAATTAATAATGTTGAAAATTTAATCATTGACGATGAAAAATATATTTTTGTGCAACTTTTATAATAATATATTGGATCTCAATTAAAAGGATTATTCTAAAATAAAATATTATTTTCCGAACAAAATAATATTTCGTTTTAAAAAAAGCTAATCGATGGGCGAGGATTCTCTACTGTTTTACCTAAACGTGCCCGGTAAACAGTAATCCTGCGCCATTTTGTCTCAGCGCTGAAGAGTCAACGATTACTCCAGCGCTATAGCAACACCAGAAATTATGTCCCCTTCGTTGTTTCATTTCTAGATGCCATATTTTTTTTATTTCGTATGCTCTGCTGTTTTTTTCTCTCCAAATATAACGATGCTGCTTATTTTTTCTAAGTTCTTTTTTTTGTTTCGTCTGATCAAAAACTGTATAACAGTAATCAATCAACTGACTCAAAAACTCTTTCGCGAATGCCAAACGAACAATATTTTTTCATCAATGGCTATATTTTTTTGCTTGCAATCCGTCTGTTCAATACTCTACAAATTGTTTAGACGTGGACATATGTTCTGGCGTTATTCCTATTTTTCTGAATATTTTTTCAGTTCGACTGGGACTTCCATTATGAAGTCAGCCGTGATGAATTTTTATTTGAACGAGCCGATGTTGACACCGTACCAGTGTTTGCCATTTTAAAACGATAAGCCTGTGGAACAGTGGATGTCAAAACCGATTGAAATTTTTCTCAAGATTGATTAGCTTCAATCAATTTTTCAAAACTTTGTCGAAGTATGTTTGTTCAAAATTTTAAATATTTATCAGCAAAATAAATTTATATTGGACTAGTAAATAGAAAAAAAAAACATTAATATATATATCGTAATTAGTAAAGTAAATTTGTATAGTCCTTGGAATTTGTAGAATAATTTCATAGAGGCCTTGTAATTAGATATATAAAATTATATAGTCCTTGTAATCAGGTATATAAATGTATATATTTCTTATTAATTTATATAGTCCTTAATTCGTATACAGAATTTATTATTAGTATTAAACGTTATATGCAGTGATAAATGTTAAAAATTAGCTGATGTTGACAGTATTTACTGCCAAATTTATATTTAAATGAAGATATTTGTAATGTCAAATGAAAATATTTAATGAAATAATTATCAAGTAATTACTATCAATTATAATAATGAATTACTATCAATTACCATGAAATTATATAGACATTGTTACTAGTAAAATGATTCTATATAGACCATGTAATTTTTAAATAAATTCATATTGGCGTTGTAATAAGTAATACAAATTTATATAGGCCTTGTAATTAGGTATATAAAGTTATATATCCATTGTAATTAGGTATAGAATTTAGACCTTAAAAATTAATATTAAATATTACAAGAGATCGTAATAAAAGTCACATTTTTTGCTGTTGTTGTTCGTATTTAAATGAAGATCAAAGAGTTAATAAAACAGTTAATAAAATAACTGAAAAGTAATTACTATCATTTACTATAATTAATTATTATCAATTATTATAAATTTATATCAGCGATGTAATTAGTAAAGAAATTTTTAAATGGCTTTGTAATTAACAAAATAAAAGTATATAGACATTTTAATGAGTAAAATAAATATATATGGGCCTTGTAATTAATAAAATAGATTTAGTAAAATACATCTATAGGGATTTTGTAAGTGTTGCTTATATATGACACAAGGTCGAAAGTATGGAGCACCCAGTGTGAATCAAACTCACTTGTGATTGATCTTGACAAACTTGGCAACCATTACACCACGTTGAAGTGCCCCAATGAGATTCTAAGCGCAGCTAAGATGTGGCCCAAGACTGAAAGTACGAGCCAATCACTGAGGGAAGAATTTCCTACTCAGTCGTAATTTGCTAATCATTACATCACATCGAATCGCTCACATATAATTTTCTAAGTTTAGCTTAGATGTGACACAAAGCCAAACTTGTCGAACAGACAGTGAAGATCGAACTCACTACTAAGTCGTAATTGATTTCGCGAATTTATTGTTAATTTTCTTTTCAAATGGAGGCTGGACATTTATACCTTTGTAATGCCAACTGCCAAATTAAAATAGTTAATAAAATAACTAATAAGTAATTACTACCATGACCGAATGCTTAATGGTAAATTTCACGAAATCAAGTTCAGAATGGATAATCAGGACAGTATAGAAAATCCATCTGAATGTCTTTGATTAAAGTATTTCATAATGTCTTTGCTCGAATATTATTATAAATAAAATAAAATTTATTAATACATTCTCTGATAGACAGATATTAGAAGCCAATGCAGTTTTTACTAGCGTTACCATCATATTATTCATGTTTTGTTTTGGTAAATAAAGATTTATTAAAACATACACTACTTTTTATATTTGAAACTGTATATAATGCAATCTATATTTTTTAAGAGTTACTATATAGTTACTAAAGTTCCACCAAATACTCCCAGAGTGCAACCTTCCATTATATTGTTATTGGGTTGACCTTTGCGATCGTCCCAAATGTGGGCGACTCGGCTGCTTCATTTCTAATTGTGGGATCTGCATTCGTGCCCTCCCCGATAAACCAGATTTTTTCTTTTTTTTAAATTGTAAAGAAATCCTTGTAATACCTCGAATATCATCCGCACTTACGAAATGTGAAGAACTCGCTGATACTAGGCAATTTTTCTTTCTGGGGAGTTGTTGCGAGGCAAGCTAAACAAATTTTGACTTTAAATTTATAATTCAAAAAGGGTGCTAAAAATTTAATAAAAAAACAATGTTTGATTTAAGATCTATAATTTTTTTGGTGGGGGTGAATTAATATTTGCGATACTTTTAATTATTTGCGACATTATATTATTTCGGGTAATACATTATTTACATTATTTTGAGGCTTTACATGATTTACATTATTTTCGACATTATATTATGTGAGGCTTTACATTATTTTGAGGCTTTACATTATTTACAATATTTGCGACATTACATTATTTGTAGTGGATTAATAGAAATTATCGCTATATAAAACGCCAATTAGATACAATAAATTTAATGAAAGCAATACCTGATTAAATAATTGGAAAATGCAGAAAATGATCTAAGGGTAAAATTTTTTTGATTGCATTTTTACCAAATTGAAAGTTCATAATTTTTTTCTTTGAGTACTTCAGACCACCTCAAATCCTTATCATAAATATTAATGTTATCAGTGCCAAAGTTAAAAATTTATAATCACTTCATCTTGTTTTTTTTTTTAACATTAAATTTCTAATTTAAATATACATGCATCATATACCTACGGCCTAAATGATACTACATAGAGGTGCTATCATACTGATAAAAGTGTGATCCAAAGGAGCGTTATAAGCTACGCTAAAGAAAACCCTCACTCTGAGTAACATCAGACTTCCACATGTTGACCATAGAACCTTCTGGATGCCAGATTGGACTAAGCTTCATCTACTAAGCTGTGAGGAATTTTGAAGCAAGCAACCAAGATAATTTTGAGGAAAACTAAAATAGTCGAGAGACGAACCGTTTTCAGACAAGATATTCTCCGGCGGGAATTGTGGAAGTTCTGACCGGTTACAAATCGGTATAGCTAGCCAATGGAGCGGTCACTTAATTAAAAAAAACCCAAAAAACAAACAAAAACAACCTAAAAACAAAATTTACATGATCTTCAAATTCCACTTCCTTTTCAACGCCCCTACCAGCTACATCATATTTCTAAATTTTAAATATGCATATATTAGGTTGTTCCAAAAGTTCGTAAACACTTGCGAAAAATTGAATTTTTATGCAACACAATCCAGCACAATCGAGTCAAGCGATGGGTTCAGAAAGGGCAAGAGACACCGTTGGTTCCAAAAACAAGATCGATTCGGCAAGAAAGCCATGTTGTGCGTTTGGTGGAACTTTGAAGGAATCGTGCATTTTGAGTTGGTTCCGAATGGCCTTGCCATCAGTGCCGAAATTTACTGTCAGCAACTGGAGCGGGTCTACGAAAAGTTGAAGCAAAAGTACCCGGCCCTGATCAACCGAAAGCGCGCTTTGATGCAGCAGGACAATGCCAAGCCACACACCGCCAGGAAGACCAAAGACAAGTTTGAAGAGCTGGACGGCGTTGAGGTTCTGCCACATCCAGCCTACAGTCCTGACTGTGCTCCATCAGATTACGGCCTTTTCCGCTTAATGCAACACTTTCTGAAGGGCTGCCGATTCGACTCGTTCGATGAAGTCGAGGAAGTGTGTAAAGAATTCTTTGATTCGAAGCCGGCTGAATGGTACTTTCACCAGATCCGAAAGCTTGCAGATCGATGGCAGAAAGTCTTGGAAAAGGATGGTCTTTATTTTGAGGAATAATTTTTGTTGTTTTTGTTGTTACTTGGCGAGTAAAATTTTAATTTTTTGCAAGTGTTTACGAACTTTTGGTACAACCTAATATATGAAGGTATCTTCATGTGTAGAAAAATTAAATAAAATGTTTCGTTAGTGACGGCAAAAGTTGTGCCGTCAGACGACAATGTGAACATTGTATTGTGTATCTCCTCCACGAGTTCCTCAAAGTTATTGGTGTAGAAATGGGAATCGGCAAATGCTCTTTAGAAGGCATGAGTCCATCACTTCCCTAAGCAGCGGTAGGTTACGTTGTAGACTACACTAAATTTAAAGCGTTGGATGTGGCAACAGGAAACCATTCCACTACCTTCCCCCTTAAAATAATTATACAAAAAATCTTGATAAAATACAAAGAAAAATCTGCAATATTATTGATCTTGAACTGGTTTCTCGGCTTTAGTCACGTTTTTATTGTCATAACATAGCTTCCCAGTGCCTTTTGCATAAATATTTTCAAGGTAATTATTTTCATGAGCTTTCCTCTTTGGTAGCTCGATTTACGAATTTAAGCGCAGTAACTGATTCGCGGCAAGGTATCATTTTTTTACAGTTAAAATAGAAAACTATACCCATATATACCGGGTGTAACAGCAAAATTGTCCAAATCTTGTAACGACATAATTATTTATCCCACAAAATGTTAAATATCTAAAATAAACCACTTTTTCAGGTTTTAGCCATCTTCACACCGTTTTTCTAAAGAATCACTGAAAAATTCTTTGGGTTAGTCAGCTAAAAAGAGAACAGGTTAAAATTGTTTTGTGTCAAACCTACTGTCTTCCCAACAGAGCAGTGGGGAGAGGAAAAAGATAATTCAGGCCTTCACTAATGGTACCAACATGGATACTCTGTCTTCCATCTTCATATGTCCGTTCAAGAACCATCAAGAGAACGGTGAATATATTTCTCCAGAACAGAAAGTTAGAAGTTTAGAGAGGGTGAAGAACATCGTGAATAAGTTGGAAAATGATCTGATAATTATATATATATATATATATATATATATATATATATATATATATATATATATTTGAACTTTATCTCAATACTTCAGGTGCGTCCAATACTTAGCTATGATTAATTAATGATCTACATGTTATTTTCGTTTATGATCAATTTCCTCCCGATACTTCTGTTAAGCATAGAGAGTAATTATACATTCTTATTGCACAAAGTAGAGTCCAATAGTGTTATAAAAACCTTTGAGAATTCCAGTAAGATATCTTTAATCATTTCTAAGAGTTTACCGGTTTTTCTAACAATTTTGTTGATCTATAATATAGACAATTTTGCTGTTACACCGATATATATATATATATATATATATATATATATATATATATATATATATATATATATATATGTTGATGTATCAAGATTTCATTAGTGCGCCAATAATTGTGCAAAACGTTGCAATGCGAAATATCGGGCGACCTTACTGAAAACAAGTTAAATGACTTTTACATATTTCCATTAGTTCTTTTTTGGGACGCGGGAAATTTTTTTTAAAAAAAGTAACATTGGAAAACAAATTATTACATTAGGCCAATTCCAAATGATAAATCTTCAGTGTGCTTTTCTTTTATTTCTACTTTCATCGAATTACATATAGCTTTCATTTTTATTTTTTATTTTTTGCCGCATTCATTTTTCCGTTCATATTGATAATACCATCACAAACTTTTCCACTCTACGAAAATCAAAAGCAAAACCAAAAGCAACACTCTTATAAAGAAATATATATATATATATATATATATATATATATATATATATATATATATATATATATACACACGTGTGTGTGTATATGTGTGTGTCTGTGTGTATGTGTATGTGTGTACGTATGAAATAAATAAAAATACGTTCAAAGGTCAAATAATGTAGGCTTTACTTCAAGTTTTTCGCTAAGTCCTTAAATTGATTTAAAGAAAATCGCCTTTTTACATTTTTTTTTTCTCGAGAATACCGTTTTATTTTTGTTTTTTACTATTTTAAAACATTTTCTTTGCCGAATTGATTTTTGGAGTAACGATTGTCTATTGTTCATTTGCGTCGATTTAAGTAGATTAATATTTTGCGAATTCTCATCTTTTAGTTGCAGGCTTTTCAACTATGTTTAGAGATAAAAATTAAATAAGTTTGATTTAATATGAGCTTTATGACATTTCGCTCACATGTTTCCCCATACTGTGACTTATTTAGGATACATGCAGTAGGTTTGACATCATCCTGACTCATGGTAAGCATTTAACTGCGGTTTGTATAAAAGTAAAAATGTATTTAAAACACTATATTTCTTTTACTTCGGATTGAGGAATCAGAGAGCCGAGTTCGAATTCTAGTCGAATCGATGACATTCACTTACGTGCTAATACCATTGGGAAAGGTATGAATTATCTACTTCTCCCCCCAGCTATGGGTAAATAGCAGAAAGACTCGGTTCTATCGCCTTGAAAAGGCGAAAACATTCGAAAAGTCAAAGTTTAGGAAAGCAGCTGGTGTAGACGACATCGTTTCAGAAATCTGCACTTATAAACCAATTTTTTTCTTACAATGATTTCCCCCTTGTACAAGGACGGTGGAGTAATGGATAGCGGCTCGGATTCAGGAATCGGAGATCCGAGTTCGAATTCAAGTTGAATCCGTTGCATTCACTTACGTGCTAATACACTTGGGAAAGGAATGGGTAAATAGCAGGACAGACTAGGTTGCCCTGGATGGCAACTGGTCTACCGCAGAAAGAAAACCTGCTGCGGGAAAAAAAATCTGCCTCGTCAGTCATGTATCGAAAGATACATGATCGCTTAAATGTGTATCACGCGTGGCGTATAACTGACTGACTCTTCACCTATACCAGTTCCAAGAGCCGCTGAAAGGAGTGGTTTACTGAAGAATGATTTTTTTTAAAGCAAATCGCGCCAAGCAAAGCGGGAGTGCCACTAGCACGCAAGGGGTTACAGAGAATGAGAGTAAGAGTAAAGAGGAGTGTTTGGGAAAAGAATAAAGAGAAGGACAGGGATCAAGGTCACGGCATCAGAAGATGTCGATTGACATTACATTTGAATGTTTAAAATTATAGCTATCATGGAAGCAAGTGATGACGGGAGATGCGAGATAAGAAGCTGTTGGAGTAGAAGAGATGGATACATTTAGTCGTTTCAACATTGAAATTGTGGAACCGAGAGGCCAACCTAGTAGCACGCTTAAATTTATGGAATTTGGGAACCAGTGAAAATGGATGGTCGGAGCAGTTGCCATGAAAGTACTTATAGAAAAGATAGTGGGAAGCCACAGTATGTCAGTGAGAAAGTGACTGTAGACGGGATGCCAGATCAGGACGAATCATATTGCATATCCGTCTCTGGATTTTGTAGAGGTCCTCTAGATGAACAGCGGGTGCACTAGCCCATATATCGCAGCAGTATTCCATACTAGGACGAATTTGTAGATTTGAAAGATGGACTCAGGCGAGAAAAAACCTTCTGGTCCGACGCAGTGAACCAACTTTCTGAGTGATAAGAATAAGAGGTACGAAGCGTAGTTTATCCGGATGTAGAGGAAAGATAACGGCTAAACATAGACGTTAACCGGTTAAGATTTTGGTGATTGAAAAAGCATCTTGAGAATCGGTTTAAATATCATAACCCTTGACATAGGCGGTTGGGGCTTGTTCCTTTTGTTTATGTGAGAATTGCCACGACATTTTGGAACAGAAAACCCAGTTGTTACCCACAGTGTTATCTAGGGCTATCAGTTCAAACTAGTCCTCAAGATTAGAAGGTTCAATCCACCCTACTATTTAACCCAATGGATACATGCCTTACGCAGGGTCAAAAATACAAAAGGCACGCAAAACACTTGGTTGGATCTTGAATTCTGTCTGTTGATTGCTTGTTTTGTTTTGTTTTTACGGCATATCAACCTCAAAGTAGCGGTTTGTGGGAAGAAGCTGTTCAAGTGGGAATTCTCACTAATGAGATACAACGGGCGCTTCGTCTTACTGTTCGCAGCTTGGCGGGTCTTAGCTGTGACGGTTGCTGTTGTTGGTACTAAGAAATGTAGTTCGTGTGTAAAAAATGATAGAGTAGCCAGAGGTTTGCAACGTTTCGTCCGTGGGAAAGGGGCGGTAGGCTGGAAAATAATTTACCACTCGCAAGGTCATGTAGACACTTCATAATCTATCGAGGCTGGTACGTGAAGTCTGGGCAACTGTTTTCGGTCTAATCTGGTTCTTGTAAAATATAGCCCAAGCTAATGTTTACTGTTCGACTCAAGTATGACTTCAAATTATTCAGAATAAGAATACGACAAACGGCGAATATTTTATTTTACAGTGATGTTCCTCCTGTGCAAAAGCCAAGAGATACTCGAAGTAGAGAGGGTTACATATTAAGAGGCACAGATTACGCGCATATAAGGTAAAGACGATGGTTAACCATAGACTTGAACAAGTTAAGATTGTAGTGATCAAGGAACCATCACCTCGATCCCACAAAGCAGCACGAAGGGAATGAGGGTGGTTCACTACAATGGGCGTGACATGGCGGGTCTTAGCTGTGAAGGTTAGGACAGGTGTAACAAAGGAATGTAGTCCATCTGAATGGAGATAGGGATAGAGCAGCGAGAGTCCCACAAAGTGTCGTCTGTGGGAAAATAATTCATCACCGACAAGGACGTGGAGATGTTTTCGGAACTCTGTCGATGCTGGAAAGTGAAGTCTGGGAGGCTCCTGCCCATGTATAGCAGCAATACTCTATTTTCAGCCTGTCCCGGCTTTTGTAAAGCTACAGCAAGAGAAGTCAGGCACTTGCTGGAGCTGTACATGGTACCGACCAGCATCTTTAGCGATGGATCATTTGTACGAGTTCCACTTGAGGACTGGAGTCAGCCTTAGTCTCAGTAACCGTTTAAGGCAAGAAGGCATCTTGAGTAAAAGAGACGTTCATTGGTGTTATGGGATCTTACCCATAATAATAATAATAATGTACTATTCCATACTTAATAAATACTGCGCCTCAGGAGTAGGCAAGGAGTCAGTCGCTCGCGTGTCGACCGGCTGTTCGGTTGAACTCTCTGCCTTCGGGCGCGGGGGGGGAACCCGAACGAGGCTACGCCGAAGGACGGAGTCTCTTTTGGGGAGGTAAACCGACCCTTAACCCGTTTATACGGTTTCAATGGGCCTATTTTGGGGCCGAGGCCACGGGCTCGGATATCTCACGTTAAAAACGGCCTTGTGCCACATGACGCCCCAGTGATGGGGGGGTGACTGAATATGGTCAGTCACTCAAGTCCTGAACGACAGATCGGTTGAACTCTCTGCCTTTGGGCTGGGAGGAACCCGAAGGAGGCTACGGCGAAGGGCGGATTCTCTTTCGGGGAGGTTCAATTGGCATATTCAGAGATCCCACGTTAAAAAGGCCTTGTGCCACTTGACGCCCTCGTGGGGGGGTGACTGAATATCGTCAGTCAGTCAGTGAGTCAGTAGTTTAAGTCAGTCAGTAGTTCACGTCGAGTCAAGAGTCGATTCAGAGGCAGTCCGAAACAGAGTCGCGTTTTAGACAATTACTACAAGACATTGGAATAGTGATACTGGTCGAGACTACATTGTTCTCCCTACTAAACCTGATTGTTCGTATTAACCCTTTCTACTTCTCTGTATATATTCCTGTTTGTAATATATCTGTGTTATTCCATACCTGTGTTCGAGTTCTTCTTTATTGATTCTACCTTGGACTATCAACGTGCTACAAGGAACCGGACCATAAAATTGGGATAGATGAGAATTTACAGTCAGGTCGGTAATGTTTGATCATTACCAATTTGGATTCTTAAGTAATGAATATGACCAGCCCGTTCCGCATAGATTGAGTTATTAGAACTAAAACAGTTTTTTTTAGCTTTTGTATTGAACCATCGTCTTTTCTTGAATTTGAATGAGAATACTGATGACATATACCCTTCATCAATCATAAAAGTACAGAATGTGGAATTAATGAGTCTTAAAAACTTTAAATATCTCGATGTATGGGTCAATTGTAAGAAATTTACGAGGTTAAGATCAAAAATTGGCTGAATGAATGCTGGACAATCTACTCACAGATAAAGTAGGGAAAAGAATTTTCCTTGTAGTTTCCGATCTGTTACGGAAAATGTAATGGCCTGCTTTTCACGTAGAACTTGCCACAGAGATCCGGAGATACCCATCTTTTTAAAAGTGGTCCGTTAAACAAGAAGAACAACAGGTTCGTTTGCGCAGATTCAACTGAGCTAACGACAGTGATTGACACATGTTCGCAATCGTCGGCGATGTTTCACGCGTGGCATGAGCGGGTGACGGTGAGAGTCATTCTATCCCGACGGCCCACAATATAAATACCACAGTCTACATCTAGATGCTGGATAGGATGATTCTATGTGGTGGCTGGACATGTCCCCTCAGGACACTATGAATCTCGGCGGTTGCTGGTCGAAAACTTTCACCACAATGTCACACCCTACCAATAATATTTGGCCTCCTGGATTATTTGGACTGCTACGTCAGTAGTGTTTCCGAAATGAAGACCAAACTACTCAAGTCCTGGGTATGGCGATAAACTGCAGCAAAACCTCTGATCGGAAGATTTGAGGTTTTGAAGAACGTGGAACCACCTTTTAATTGCTAGTCTGTGAACGTCATGTGAACGACGAAGAAGTTTTAGAGAAAATGAGAACAGAGATGACATACATAACATCAGAAACACACAGTTGAAATTTCAAGAGCACATAATGAGGAAAGAGGGCTTAAAGAACTTGACACTCACATGACGTATTGAAAGGAAGAAGGATTGAGAGAAACAACGAATAATCTATTCAACGAGCTTGTTTAAATGCTTGACGGAAGAAGAAGAAGAAGAAGAAGAAGAAGAAGAAGAAGAAGAAGAAGAAGAAGATAGAGGAGGAGCAGTAGTAGCAGGGGCCGAAGAATAATAAATAGGAAAGAAGGAAGAAGAAAAAAAGGGAGGTGAAGAATAAGAAGTAGAGGATGATAGGAGAAAGAGGGAGGAGCAACAGCAGTAGCAGGGCAGTAGCAGGAGGCGAAGAATAAAAAATAGGAGGAAGAGAATGGTTAGAAGAAGGAAAAAAGAAGAAGAAGAAGAAAAAAAAGAAGGAAGAAGGAAGAAGAAGAGCAGCAGTAGGGGGCCGAAGAATAAGAAATAGGAGGAGGAGAAGTATGAGGAAGAGAACAAGAAAAAGAAAGAGGGTAGAGTAGCAGGGGGCTGAAGAATAAGAAGTAGGAGGATGAGAAGTAGAAGGAAGAGAAGAAGAAGACAGAAGAGGAGGAGCAGCAGTAGCAAGAGTTGAAGAATAAAAAGTAGTAGGAGGAGGAGGACAGGAGCAGGGTTAGAAGAAGAAGAAGAAGAAGAAGAAGAAGAAGAAGAAGAAGAAGAAGAAGAAGAAGAAGAATTGTTTGATATTTGCATCTCCACTTCTTCGTATGATGCATACTGAACTTTTCTTTTGCTGAGAGTCATGTATTTTGTCCTTCTTACCATTGATACTTCTTCCTTTCTTATTGCTTTCTTTTAATAATTTGTCTACGAGGTTCTGTGATTGTCCTTCTGTGGCTGCCATCAACACAGTGCCATCCACGTATGTTGTGTTTTTTTTATGATTGTGTGCAGTGATGATAAATCCTAGTTGGGTCGACTCCATTTTCCATATGATAGCCTCAATGTAGAAGTTGTATTGCATTTTCTCCCTGGTGTGTGGTATTGGGAATCGCGCCAATTTACTCATATGTTACATATCCTCTCTCTTCTCTCGACTTCTTCTGACCGGGTGGTGAAATGTTTTTGGGTCCACAGGTGGAAGACATCAACACAGGACATTTCAACTTATCTAGTTTTATTAATGTCGCCAACGTTTACATTTTCTGCCCATACAGTGAGGTTTTCCCTACTCCCTTGGGGAGCTGTTTCAGACACGAAAGAGATCACGTCTCCATTGTTTGACAGTTACGAAACAACTCTTTCACCCCAAGCAAGGAGATAGTGCCACTAGCAAGCATAGGGTTACAGAGAGTGGGAGCAAGAGTAAAGAGCCGTGATAGAGGAAAGGATAAAGAGAAGGACGAGGAATAGATCAAGATATGTCGACTGACATTACATTTAAATATTTGGAGATTATAGTTATTAGGGAAGCAAGTAAGAAGGAGGGAGTTCCACACACAAGACGTGCGAGACATGAAGCTATTGGAGTAGAAGAGCCGGCTACATTTAACAGTTTCGACAGTGAAAGCGGGGGACACGAGTGTAGATGGAGTAACGGAACAGTTACCGAATGCAATAAGCACTTGAGTAATTCCAGATTGTACAACTTCAAAAGCGTAATAACAGAGACAGTTCCGGTAAATTGGCGTAGCGTAAAGAGGGCTTGGAAAAGATGAAGCTCGTTAAAATCAAGAGAACCAGAGGTAAGCAGCGAATTATCTACGTAAAGATTTTGTGTAAATGCCTCGCAAAGCAGGGATTAAAAGTGATATTAAAACAAAGCCAAATCTTACTAAGAGTGACAAATGACAGCACATTGTGGAGAGCCATGGTCCGAAGTTCTGAATAAACGCCGCGCATAAAAGAAGAACCATACCTTTCTATCGTTACAAAATTCACAGACCTGTCATCGGCCCGAAGATAGAACTGATATCTTCCTCTATGATCCAATCTGGCAACTAGGTCCGACTCCGTTCATGACATAGCATTTATTACACTATTAACTTAATATATTGAACACTCTTACCCTTTCGCTGTTTCGATAATGGGACCAGGGTCTTCAGATCTCTGATTAATCCACACTGAGAAATACGAGTACCGATCGAAACGATTTAACCGCCTAAGATATTTCAAGAGCGATGAAGGCGAAGATGAAACGAGACCTGGTATTGATTTGGTAGTTTAATTCAGCTGTGAGTCACGTGACCCTGGGTCAAATAAAATCATAAGATACATGTACTTAGCCCACCGCCGACTGTAGCAATTTTCACCAAAAACCTATAACCATCAACTTCAAACGTCTTTCATACATCAGCCATTCCTTTGAAATATGTCGCCTCTCCCTTCGTTTCTAAGATACCACTATCCGAATCTCGTAACAGTAAGAAGGTTTGAAAAATTGCTGCTTCGTCTTGTGATATTTGTTGCTTTTGATAAACAATAAAATGTCACTAAAAGAAGCGGGAGTGATGGCGTAAGGATAGCGTTGGCTAAAGTAAACATGTTCGTCCAGTGGCTTAATGTGATACTTCGTTCAAAGCGGAAGATATTTTTTTTTAGAATTTTACCCCAAGTAAGTTGGGAGTGCCACAAGCACGCAAGGGATTACAAAGAGTGGGATCAAGATTAAAGAGGCGTGATAGAGGAAAGGATGAAGAGAAGGAAGGAGAATAGATCAAGGCATCTGGATATGTCGATTGGCCTTACATTTAAATATTTGGATATTATAGCTATCAGGGAAGCAAGTAAGAGGAAGGGAGTTCCACAGACGGGAAGTGCGAGACATGAAGCTATTGGAGTAGAAGAGATGGCTACATTTAACAGTTTCGACAGGGAAAGGGTGGGACTGAGATGCCAACCTAGTAGCACGCTTAAATTCATGCAGTTCGGGAACCAGCGAAAGTAGCTCGTCGGAGCAGTTACCATGAAAGTATTTGTAGAAAAGATAGAGGGAGGCGACGGCACGTCTGTGAGAGAGCGACTGCAGACGAGATGCCAGATCAGGACCAATCACGTTGCATATCCATGTCTGGATTATGTCGAGGACCTTGAGATGAACTGCGGGGCTCCAGACAATATAAGGCAGCAGTATTCCATGCAAGGGCGAATGGTTGATTTGTAGATTTGAAAGATGGACTCAGGAGAGAAAAGAAAACTTAATAGTTATTTGCTTATCTCTGCTAAACCTTGTTCCGCCATCCATTTACACCAGGTCAGTATGTTGTTTTCTCTTGACTCTCTTGCATTCAATATGTCCTCTGAGTATCAAATTTTCCAAGCCCTCTTTCGACAGGATGTGCACTAGAAATTTCAACTGTCTCTTCCTGATTTTAAATATAAGTTTTCTTTTTGTTTCCATTTTATTTAAAACCTTGTTGTTACTCACATGTTTAGTCCATGGTATCCCTAGCATCCTTCTGTAGAACCACATTTCTGTTGCTTCAAATCTCGTCTACATCTTTGAGGAGATTGTCCAGCATTCACTGCAATAAAACAAACGAAAACATTATTCAAACTGTTTTTATCGTTCCCCAAAGATCTTTTATGGATAGCGATAAACAATTGCTATAAGTAACGTTTAAGTTGAAACAGTAGAAAAGAAAACAGAAGAAAATTTGATAAAGATAATGATTTACCGACTCGTTTTCTACCGCTTATTAAACACTGACTCATTATTTAAAGTCAAAATATTTGGCCAGAAACTGTGTCTCCTCTTGTTTCCGTTTTCTCTAAAACTTCGTCGTTGCTCACATGTTCCGTCCATAGTATTCTCAGCATCCTTCTGTAGAACCATATTTCTTTTACTTCAAGTTCTCTGTCAGTTTAAATACATATCAATATGTCTCTACCGTTACATCCACTTTCTTTTTTTAACTATATCACCATCATCATAAATTAATTACTAGCATTTTGTAAGCGTCTTGTAGTCTTCATTTTTCTCCTCCTCATCATCATCCCATCCGACACCGGATATGGTCTGAAGTTCGCTTCTTAGCTGAGTGCCTGAACAGATCCCTCAACAGGTTTCGGTAGGTATTCCTTTAGGCGTAGCATAACTTGGGCAAAGTAGCCCAGGTCAGGCCACGTGTCCTCAGACTTGAAGCTTCGCCTTGGTCCGGTAGACGTGGCCGTTGATTACATAGCGATAAACCTCTGACAAGAACGTTGACGTCAGTCAAGGAAGCCCTCCACCCAGCGATGCCGTGTCATCACCGACATGGATATACTGTCAGTACTTCAGTCACAGTGGAGTAATGGATAGCGGCTAGGATTGCGGAATCGGAGAGCCGAGTTCAAATTCAAATCGAATCCATTACATTCAATTACGTGCTAATACCCTTGGGAAAGGTATGAACCCTCTTCTTCTCCCTCTAGCTATGGGTAAATAGTTGGAAAGTACAGGTTCCTTGTATAGCAACTGGTCTTCTGCAGAAAGAAATGGCGACCTATTGCGGGAAAACAATCTTCCTCGTCAGTAATGTATCGAAAGACATGATCGTCTCAACGTGTATCACCCATGGCACATAAGTGACTGATTGACTTCAGCCCCATGTGCCGATTTAGTCATCAGTCGGTCGAAACATGCCATAATTATTGACTCTCGGCAGAACCTCTTACTGGTAAGAACTTCGATATCACTACACATAAATTGCACGCAAATTTCGGCGCCAATGGCGATGAACTAATACATTTTTTGATTGTATGCTTCTTTGTTAATTTTAATTTTATTTTTTTTAGCCATTCGTTGTTGATCTAAACGGATCGTCGTCAAATGTAAAAAGATATTGCATATTATTATTAGAACAGTTTTAATAATACAAAAAGAAAAGCAATATATATATATATATATATATATATATATATATATTTATATATATATATATTGTTAAGAACTTGTAGCATATAGATGAACCACGGGTTCTAAAAAAAGGAAAACGTGGTTTCTTTTCTCGGTCTTCACTCAGAAATGGAAGCGACACAAGGGAACCAACGAAGAACAGACACAAGACGATGGATTTCAAAATTAAACATTTATTTATAAATATATATATAACGAAACAAAGAAGAAAAAAAAAGAACATTCATTTAACAAAGGGGAGGACATCATTAAAGAATAGAAGGTTCGAGCGAATACATACATATATGAAAACAGATCAAGCCAAAAAGAACCAACTTATCTTGCAGTCGGGCTGGTATCTTCACATAAAGTTTTGATTCGCCGAAGGAGAGTTCTGATGATAAAACAGTATCTTGGCCGGCCGACAATGTTCCTGGATTCTTCTTCTTTCGCGCGTGTGTTCGTGGGTCCCCAGCATTTCATACAGGCATTTGGTTGGGTTGATCAGTCCATAGCAGCCGTTCAATCACTAGTCGATAGACTTCGTGGTCTTCCTCATCTCAGTGGGCGGTCTGACGATTTTTGCCCAGCGACGTTCAACTGCCGCTGGTTAGAGGGAAACTAAAAAACCCTTCTTTTGGTTTTCGCTGTCCCCAAAGACAGTCACGTGGGCTCCTTCGTCCTTGACCGGGTACGCAGGAGAATAGGGCGCAAATGACGCAGTGCTTGTGTGATGGCCAAAAGTTCAACGCATGCTCCGTATGTCCTGATCACGTGAATCGCAGCAGGAGACCCTGATGGTGTCTGAATTCACTCATGGTCAAGCGCGAAATCTTAGAACCAGGTCATCCTCGCGTCGGGTCACTTCTAAGTTCACGGGCCCTTGGCTCGTGAGTGGAAGAGAGGATAAGGAGAGAAAGAATTTGTGAAGAGAAGAGGGGTGTATGGCTGATCATAGAATATATTCGCTCGCGAATCGGAAGCATTGGATTAAATTTCTGTTTTATCTATTTATTTATCTTTCTTTTATATCTAACTAGTTTTCTCTTTATTTAAGATTTTACTTTAGCCTAACGCCTATATGGTTAATGAAATCGTTGCTACGTGACAATATATATATATATATATATATATATATATATATATATATATATATATATATATAATTTTTATTATTTAATAAATTCACGGGTTAACGCTATTACGATCAACAGACAAACTGTTTTATTTTTAAAAATTTGAATCTGTTTATTTTACTTTGGGTTTGATTATATTTGGCCAGATGGTGGGAATTCTTATCTGTGTTCGTTTTGGTAATATGGAATAATCGTCAAATTATTATTGTCTACGGAAAATATACAATACTCTACCGCAAGAAAATTAAATAAAATTCCTTTCATATTCTCTCTCTCACTCTCACTCTCACTTTCTCTCTCTCCCTCTCTTTATATATATATATATATATATATAAGGTGTATTTTTTCGGTAGCAATAATTCTTTCATACACGTTTGGTTGAAGGATATAGACAAGATGTATCTAATATTTTTTATTAATTTTTCAAATTTTTAAATTAGTTGTTTTATGTAATCGGTAAATTTAACTAGGTTCATATTTATTCCTATTTTTATCGTTTTTCACGTATGCTTTCGAATATTGCTACATTTTTGTTCAAGGATATTTTTTTAATAATTTTATGCAACTGTTTTTGGTTAATTCCAGGGTTCCCACGTTTACTGGAAGCAATTTCAAGTCATTCAAGTGAAATTTTATGTGCATTTGAGACAGACCTTGTCGATATTATTAAACTAAACATGTTTGAATATATATATATATATATATATATATATATATATATATATATATATATATATATATATATATATGTGTGTGTGTGTCTCTCATTGAGTAGTGAATTCATTTTTCATCCTACGTGTTCTTATTCATGATAACAATCTCACTCTCACCTCCATTGTCCAGGGAGGTAATGTAGATTTACCTATTTTTTTGCTAGGTGACTTAGTGCATTTAAGTTTGTCTCTTGTAAATGTTTTTCATTGTTGTTTTCTATAATGCTATTGAGTATTCCTTGAATGATGCTTTTGGTGAATTATGTGTCACATTGTCTATGATTTTTTTTATCATTGTGTCGACGAGATCACCCGGTAGCGAATTTCAAACCGAAGGTGAGGGCCTCCAGTTCGGTATTGGATAGCTTTATATCCGACAGATTCTCAGTTAGATCTGCTCTTCCAACATACGTATTTCTACTCACTTTTAGTAGATAAGGTGTTGAGTTTTTATCTTAGTTTTTTGATTTGTTTTTTTTTTTGTTCTATCGTTTGTTGTAAATAAGCCATTACTGACTTTGTGGAGTATTTTGTTTTATGGCATATCAACCTCAATGGGTTATTTAATGCAGACAAACTTTTCATTGTTGGTAATATTTTTTCCAAAATCTATTTCTGGTAATAAATTTCCACTGCAAATGTATTTCTGGTAATAATTTTCCTTCGCAAATCTATTTCTTGTAATAATTTTCCTTCGAAAATATATTTCTTCTAATAATTTTCCATCTTAAATCTATTTCTGGTAATAATTTTCCATCTTAAATCTATTTCTGGTAATAATTTTCCATCATAAATCTATTTCTGGTAATAATTTTCCTTCGCAAATCCATTTCTGGTAATAATTCTCCATCGAATATCTCTTTTTGGTAATAATTTTCCTTCGCAAATCTATTTCTGGTAATAATTTCCCTTCGCAAATCTATTTTTGGTAATAATTTTCCTTCGCAAATCTCTTTCTGGTAATAATTTTCCATCTCAAATCTATTTCTGGTAATAATTTTCCTTCGCAAATCTCTTTCGAGTAATAATTTTCCATCGCAAATCTATTTCTGGTAATAATTTTCCTTCGCAAATCTATTTCTGGTAATAATTTTCCATCGCAAATCTATTTCTGGTAATAATTTTCCTTCGCAAATCTATTTCTGGTAATAATTTTCCATCGCAAATCTATTTCTGGTAATAATTTTCCATCGTAAATCTATTTCTGGTAATAATTTTCCTTCGCAAATCTATTTCTGGTAATAATTTTCCTTCGCAAATCTATTTCTGGTAATAATTTTCCATCTCAAATCTCTTTCTGGTAATAAATTTTCTTCGCAAATCTATTTCTGGTAATAATTTTCCTTCGCAAATCTATTTCGGGGAATAATTTTCCATCGCAGTCTTTTTCTGGTAATAATTTTCCTTCGCAAATCTATTTCTGGTAATAATTTTCCTTCGCAAATCTATTTCTGGTAATAATTTTCCATCGCAAATCTATTTCTGGTAATAATTTTCCATCGCAATTCTATTTCTGGTAATAATTTTCCTTCGCAAATCTATTTCTGGTAATAATTTTCCATCTCAAATCTCTTTCTGGTAATAATTTTCATTCGCTTCGCAAATCTCTTTCTGGTAATAATTTTCCATCTCAAATCTCTTTCTGGTAATAATTTTCATTCGCAAATCTCTTTCTGGTAATAATTTTCCTTCCCTGGTAATTCATTTTCAAAAACTGTATAGCTGGTTATAATTTTTCTTTTTACAAATTACTTCTGGTATTAAAACCTATCTTTACACTTTCATAGCGTTTTGACTCCAGTTTGGGGGTTAACTATTTGCCCATTGCTGGGACCCTAACAGGAGCTACCACTCCGAGTCAAGGTTGACCTGGGAACACCAGGAATTAAGAGGTGTTTCCACGCTCCCCAAAACCTCCTGATCAGAGACCTTGCTGCTGGACGTAGTTTATCGTCTTACCCAGGACGCGAATGTAATTTATCGCCATACCCAGGACGGCTGACTTTGTGACAAAGTTCTTTTTGCAGAGTTAGAGTTCAGCATTTCTAGTCTTCTTAAAGGTTAGTTTTTTTCCATTTTTTTTTCTCCAGATCCTCACTGGATAATTTTAAGAATTCACATGCGTCGATCGGAAATATTTGAAAGGATGTTCTTAATATATTTATGTGTGTATCGTGGGATGAGTTTTTCTTTGGCACATGTCAGTAAGAATTTTTTTCGGTTTCTAAATAAATTAGCCGATATCGATAGCTTTATATTCTTTTATTGTTTGGTAATTTTCCATTTTGACAGATTGGAAAGACGATACGTAAATTTTTATATATATGGAACAATTTTTGCGGAAATATGTATGACAAAATGGAAAATTTTCGTGTGACGTGTCTCGTCCTTTACGATTTCATCGGACTAAATTTGTTTACCTTGATGCGACTACACATGCGCACGAACGAGGGACGCTGGTAATAAATTTTTTTTAATTTTTTTACAATAAAATTTACATACGAAATGAAAGAAAACAATAATTTACCTTTCTTATATATCATGCTACCCCTCCGAAAATCAACGAATAAAAATGATAGACTGTTTACATTATTCGGACTATTGTCCTCATCTTTGTTGCCATATTTATCACATGTGATAAATATGGCTACAAAGATGAGGACAATAGTCCGAATAATGTAAATAGTGTACGTAATACCTCATCTCAGAAATATAGACAGATACTGAATAAAAATGATCTCATACATTTCTATTCTCAACAAAACAAAACCTGAAATAATCTTCGGATTCTACTTAAAAGTCCTCAGATTTTGCAGCACTCAATATTTACACGAATAGAAGAAATACATTGAAAATACGTTTAAGACCCTCCATTACCCTAAGTATTTTATATTTAATGTGAAGCAAAATGCTAATAAACTATAATAATAGAGTTTCACCCTAGAATACCAACATTTTACTGCCGAATACAAATGCGGAATAATCATTTGATTCTACTTAGGAATTCTCAGAATTTTCAGCCTTCAATGTTTACACGAATAGAAGAAATATATTGAAAATACTTTTAAGCACATCTAATACACAAATTATTTTATATTCAAAACAATACGAAAAGCTAATTAACTATTACAAAACAGAAAAGCTGCCCCTCTTGATAAACCTAACGAATTGACATTATATATTGTTATACCCACTAACTCTATCACAACTACAACTGAAAATAATTTATTTAAACTCAACATAAAATTTGTCACATCTTCGTCTAAAGCAGTGGTTTCCAACTTTTTTTTATGAACCACTTTTAATCTTAATTTTTTTGGTGGACCGCTATAATCATTTGATGAAAAAAAATGCTTATTTTATTTTTTACGCAAAAATAGGTTTAGGAACTGTGTAATAGAAATAGCACATGTAACTGTTTTATTTTGAAGTGAAACTAATTTAATGAAAATAAACTTGTATTTAAAACTAAATACGATGAAATATTTGTGTAAACTAGTAAAATAACTCATAATAAAACAATTTAAAATATGTAATTAATACATAAAAAAGTGCAGATTTATTTAATGACATCCCTGTGGTTCATGCAGCTGAAGAGGTTAATACTGTTAATCCTTCCTTTATATATAATCCTTATATAATTTATATATTAAATGAATTTTATTATTATTATTTTTTTATATTAATATGTAAATATTTTATTAATATTAATGTAATAAATAATCTTTATATATATAACCCTTCCTTTTTATACCCTTCTCAGTTTTTATTCAACTTTTACAATGAAAACATTCAGCAGAATAAAAGGGACACTAACTTACACCGCCTGCTATTTTTAGAGTAGTTTTAATTATTTCTATTATTTTAATATGGTGTAGAAATTCCAATTCTCAGTTGTAACAACAATTCCGAATTGAAATTGCTCTATGGACCAATAAAATATTAACGTAGACCCCCAATTCATTATTTTTTATATGGACCCCAATAATGTTACATGGACCCTCAGTGTCCATATAACCGCAGTTGAGAACCACTGGTCTAAAATTATAAAACACTTAATCAATACAAAGCAAAACAATGACCTAAAACTTGAAAGAGTAATTTACTCTATCACCTGTAAGGATTGACACAAAGAACACATTGGAGAAACCTCAAGAAACTTATATAAAAAAAACCCACAAAAGGGATATTTTACAAAATGACACATTAAACATTGCTTACCGTAATGAGACTGATCGAAATGTTGATATAAATATACTATCCTAATTAAAAACGAAAAAAACATCATGAGACGAAAATATTTAGAAAGTGCACCAGTCGCTAGTTAATCCACAGTAAATTTGCGTTCAAGTCCTTGAAACGTTTCAACATTCTTGGCAGATATTCTATTATCAGAGATATTTAAAACAAATTAATAAAAAAAAAATAACCTAAATGAAATTGGACAGATTATATACCAAAAACACATAAAAAAATAAATTTTAATTTTAATATTCCCAGAAACTCTCGTTCAGGCTCAGGTGTAATCGCATCAAGGTAAACAAACTTGGTTCGATGAAATCCTAAAGGACAAAACGCGTCAAACGTCAAAAGTTTTTTTTCCCTTTGTCGCAAATGTACGCACACACACACACACACACACACACACACACACGAGCAAACAACGTAAAGGAACAATAACCATGGCATTCTACACGTACGCATGCACACGCCCACGTATGTACACACAACGAAAGAAGAAAAATAAAAAAAAATCCTCTGAAAATTCCAGTAAGATATCTTTAATCATTTCTAAGATACAAAGCTTCAAATCTTTATCTAACAAGTGGACAGTTTTGCTGTTACACGAGTTGGACAATTTTGCTGTTACACCCGGTATATATATATATATATATATATATATATATATATATATATATATTTTGTGTGTGTGTGTGTGTGTGTGTGTGTGTGTGTGTGTGTGTGTGTGTGTGTGTTGAAAAGACATCTCTTTGGGAGATTTAGAAAATATATTTTTTTTTGTTCACATCACCATATTTCTGCATCATATCGTTTTCGTCCCTTCGGGCAAGCACCTGAGCCAGGAACAAAATTACAGATCAAGTCGGTTGCATTAATTCGGTCTCCTTATCTTTCACTGGCTCTTACGTTTGGAGGAAAAAAAACAAAAACAAAAACACATACACACAGGCAGCAGGTCGTCAGTGAAATTTACGCCTCTGTACATTTTAGTCGACATTACATTACCTCTTTAAAGTTCGCTTCTATTTTTTCTTCTTCAAAGCAAGATCACGAAAGGAACGCCTCCTTTCTAGACTTCGCTCCGAGTATCAACAAATTCTTAATGCTTCGCTTCATCAAGACACTAATAAATTTACTAAATTATATTCTTATGATGGCAAATCTGCTCAGTGCTTCAAACGATTGCATCATCTTTTAATTCGAGCATACTTGAACACCATTCTTTAGTTTCTTCCATTGTCTCTCATGATCTTCAGTTCTTCTTCACACCTCAAACCAATATCGTCTCTTCTTTGATACAGATATGTTTTCGTTAGTTTTCAACTCTTTCGCATTCGAAGTATTATGTTCTATCTATCTATCTATCTATGTTCATCTCTATCAATCTATTTATTTATTATTTTCATATCTAGCTATTATGTTCATATCTATCTATCTATCTATCTATCTATCTATCTATCTATGTTCATCTCTATCAATCTATTTATCTATTATTTTCATATCTAGCTATTATGTTCATATCTATCTATCTATCTATCTATCTATCTATCTATCTGCTATGTTCATATCTATCTGTCTAATCTATCGATTTATTAGGTTCATATCTATCTATCTATCTATCTATCTTTTCTCTCTCTCTCTCTCTCTCTCTCTATATATATATATATATATATCTGCATATATATAGTATGTTCATATTGATCTATCTGTCTATCGATCTATCTATATGTATATATGTGTATTATGTTCATATCTATCTATCTATCTATCTATCTATCTCTCTCTCTCTCTATATATATATATGCATATATATAGTATGTTCATATCGATCTGTCTATATGTATATTATGTTCATATCTATCTATCTATCTATGTTCATCTCTATCAATCTATTTATCTATTATTTTCATATCTAGCTATTATGTTCATATCTATCTATCTATCTATCTATCTATCTATCTATCTATCTATCTGCTATGTTCATATCTATCTGTGTAATCTATCGATTTATTAGGTTCATATCTATCTATCTTTTCTCTCTCTCTCTCTCTCTATATATATATATATATATATATGCATATATATAGTATGTTCATATCGATCTGTCTATATGTATATATGTATATTATGTTCATATCTATCTATCTATCTATCTATCTATCTATCTATCTATCTATCTATCTATCTATTAAAAACCAGATCAAAACACTATCATGATATACATTAGTATAATACTTTGGCAATATTCGTCACCTACTCCAAAAGTACCCAATGTATCGTTGTTTTCTAATCCGAAATAATCGCTTTACGACGCTGGAAAAATAGTGCTTTTTTTAAAGTGCTTTCAACAAGATTCGGAGCCAATCGCAGCCACTTTCGAGAACAAATTACTAATCGCTTTATACACACAAATATGTGGGGATGAAGAGATAGAGTGGAAAATATTCAGCTTCGTCTCCTGCTTGCAAACTTTGTTCAATGTGTGGTACTAGACAATCTTTTTCGCTAAAATCTATCTTTACATTTACAAGTCTACTGTTCGTCCATGCATTGAATATTGCTGTCTTATCTAGTCTGGTTCTATCTATCTATCTATCTATCTATCTATCTATCTATCTATCTATCTATCTATCTATCTGCTATGTTCATATCTATCCGTCTAATCTATCGATTTATTAGGTTCAAATCTATCTATCTATCTTTTCTTTGATGAAATCCAAAGAAGAATCTGCAATGTTATCTGTCATGTCCTGATATCTCGGCTTCAGTTACTTCCCCAACGCCATAACGGTTCTTCCCTGTGCCTTCCCTATGGATTCTTTTATTCTAATTGTTTTGGTAAACTTTCCTCTTTGGTAACACATATTTACGACTTTAAGCGCAGTACGAGATTGAAAATATGTTTCAACATTTTACAGCTGAAATGGCTAGATGTAACCGGAAGTTCTATGCTAACGCTTACTTCTCTTGCACTTCTTGTTTGTGGAATGCTCTTCCGGTCTCTTGCTTTGTAGTCCTCTCTGGTCTTCAGAAAGTTAAATGAAATATCAATCGTTATGTTTTGTTTTTATTATTCTTGATCTTTTATTGTTTTCTCTCCTTCATAAGTGTTTTCCTTTTCTCAGTGACACCTGATCGACTTCGTGGCTTCTTCACCTTGCTTGGGGTGAAATGATTTAAAAACAAAGTTAATTTTTATTGGTTAGCTTCACATTTTACAGAATGCGTATATTATTTTAAATTAAGACTTATAACCAGACTGCCCATGGTGACTAAATTAATTTTGAATAAAAATTATAATTTTTAAATAAAGAAATATACTCTGATGTCACCAAGGACACATGGCTCAGTGGATAAAAACGTTTGGTTGTACTAATTCAGTCACTTGAGCCAAAGAGTTGTGAGTTCAATACCTGACCACAACAGAGCACAAATTTGAAGAGTTGAGTTACTCAAGGGAATTAACTAAAACTGAGATATCCAGAAAAGGCATAACACGTGGAATTAGAATAATCTACCACCGTGGACTAGATAATAGGTTTGGTCCTAAATTCCAACGTATACGACCTGAAGAAAGTCGGGTCGTACAATGGTCGAAACATCGTGAATATCATAATAAGGATGAAAACAACAGACCGAATAATGTAAATAGTGTAAAAAAGAAAATATAAACTGCAAACTGCCGTCCATAACAATTATATTATGATGGGGTTTTGAACTGCGAGTATATTTCATATCTTAGATCTATATTCGCTCTGTTAACGTTAAGTGTTTTCAAATGAACGGATCGGTCATTCGATTAGATATGACTGTCACGAAATATTTCTTGATCGTGCTCTTGACAAGAATGCACGTTCCGAGTTTATCAGGTATAAAAACAGAAAACGTCTTTTACGAATAAAGTTCATTCCAAACATTCAACTCATATAAATGATCTATCGTCTAAGATGCTGGAAAAATTGTCAGTCTCTTGAACCGCTCCTAAATGAATCCCACTTCTTCTGCCATTTAATGACATAATCAAAATGTTGACTTTCCATACTACTTCTAACAAAAGGTTAGAAAGTAAACTCCAATCAATACCGGAAAGAGTGATAATCAAAATGTTGACTTTCCATACTACTTCTAACAAAAGGTTAGAAAGTAAACTCCAATCAATACCGGAAAGAGTGATAATCAAAATGTTGACTTTCCATACTACTTCTAACAAAAGGTTAGAAAGTAAACTCCAATCAATACCGGAAAGAGTGATAATCAAAATGTTGTCTTTCCATACTACTTCTAACAAAAGAAAGGTTACCGGAAAGAATAATCAAAATAAACCATACTCCAAAAGGTTAGAAAGTAAACAATCAATACCGGAAAGAGTGATAATCAAAATGTTGACTTTCCATACTACTTCTAACAAAAGGTTAGAAAGTAAACTCCAATCAATACCGGAAAGAGTGATAAAAAAAACTCCTGGACTTGGGAAACCTATTTTCCTGAAAAAAATGTTTTAAGAGAAAGAAAATAAAATATAAATTGTTTTATGAGAAAGAAAATAAATCTAAGTTTCTACCGGAAGTAATACTGGATGTTCGGTCAATGAATGCAAAATGATTCCTTGTAAAGAAACAGTTAATGCCATAGTTAATAACATTTATATCTACAGGTTAAACTCATCCTGGGATATTATTTCACTGTTATTCCCGGATGGGGGCAACCAGTTCTCATTTTCCAGCCTGGATAGAATTCAAAATAGTTTTCGCGGTCTTATGGTGATACTTTATATTGCATTCTACAGCCTCTTTCCTCACAGATAAAAGTTGCAGGTATATTGCTACTTGTTGTGGATTCTGAGATGAAATCCGGTCTCAAATGAATGACAAACGCAGGAATGGAATATAGCAAATAAATGTATTGACGTAATAATACAATTGGTAATACGGTTAGTAGATCCAGAAATGCGGTTAGTAGCAATAATAATATATATATATACAGTCTGGGGAAATTCAGTATCGAAGTATGACTTCCTTCAGAGTCTACGTGCTCGCAACTGTGACTCCTACAAAGCGGTTACCTCATACTCTTACTCTCTCACTGTATCACTGTTTCGCTGTATCACTCTCTGACTCTGTATCATCCCCCACCCGGGGTATTCACCGGCAGCAGTACAAGTACACACCGGGCGAGTCCACTTGTATAAAAAAGGGGTGGGCCCCTTAACACTACTCTATCGCTATTTCCATGGCAAATGTTCAGATGTATTACACTCTTTTTTTTTCCTCTAGTTCAGAAATTCACAACTACGAATCACTATGCTATCTCCACAGAATCTAATCACCCAGATTTCCATCGTATTGCACTAATAAGAAGGACGTTGAAAGAAAACATCATTCCCCCGAGAAATGCTTATCTTGTAGAACTAACTTCAACGTGGACGCTTCCATAAACACTATAATCATAAACTCTTAGAGCCAAAGGATAATCTCTGTCTATCCCCTTTACTTTATAACCTTTAATTCTTTCTGTCTCTACCTAACTTCTCTTGTATTTAGTAACCAACGAATGGCTCTTGAGTCTTGAAACTTGACGAATAATAATAATAATAATAATAATAGTAATAATAATAATAAAACCAGCATTCACATTTTTAATAGCTTGACGAGACTAAATTTGTTTTTACTAACATCTTAGTAAACGAAGAACATTTTGAAAACATGTATTGTAAGTTTTCTAATTTTTCCATTAGCATCCAAATAAGAAGAGAATATATCACACATAACAAAAGCTTCTTCAAGAATGGCAAAGTAATTCCTATTTGCTTCTTCGAGTTTCCTGTGTAATTAAATGACTGCCTTTTGACAAGTCTTTTTTCCATAAATAAGTAAAGAGCCTTATTTCTAACGACCGGACACCATTTCTAGCATTATACGCCATACTCCCATAAACATATATGCGACAGTTCGTATCTGCCAGTACAGAACATCCCGGATGTAACAAGCAAAATTGTCCAAATTGTGTAACAGCAAAATTGTCTAATTGTTAGATTAAGCTTGTAGCTATTGTATTGCATTTATGTATTGTATTGTATCTCAATTGTATTTTATCTTAGGAATGATTAAAGATATCTTACTGGAATTCTCCGAGGTTTTTATATCACTATTGGTTTCTACTTTGAACAATGAGAATGAATTTATCTTTAAGATAAAATGATGATCGCCTCTTTGCTGTTGTGACCTACAAAACCAGTTTTCCTGTCTATTGTTCCGTCTTTTTAAACTGATTCGCCGTTCTTATGAGATTCTTCTTCCATATCTTCTTGTATCTTTCTGTGGTCGAAGCATTTTATATGAAAGCTTTGACATGAATACTTGGAGATGTTTCAATAAGCCATCAGCGTTGCCCAATCAGCGATATTATATACACTGAAACAAAAAAAAAATATATTCGATCACAAAGACAACACATTTTTCCCATTCTTCTTATCTAATGGCAACACAATCAGCACTCACATATAGTTTCACAAAATGCACGTCATCAATTTTCAGAAAATTCAAGAACGCTCCATAAAATTCTATAAGGACTTAAGAGGTTCTAGAATATTCCAGAAAGTTATAGAAGTACTACAAAGTCATAATACACTGAATATAGCCCCTTTTCTTTATTTTTGACCAAACGTTAATCGAATTATATTACAGGGAATCAATTATTTTGCAAAAAGGCAAAACGTCACAACCCTAACACACACACACACACACATACACACACACACATATATATATATATATATATATATATATATATATATATATATGTATGTATGTACTTTTTTTCATATGGATATTGCATGGAGCATGCTGATATGTAGATAGATATAAACATGTTGAAGATTGCATAAAACTCAGAGTTGTGCTACCAGTGAGGAAAAATGTATATTTATTATTAATATATAATTTATAGTTGTTTTGTTTTACGCCAATCAATATTTTATTAACCCCATCACTGAATGTGCGATATTATATAAAATATTTTTGGTTCACCACTGCTGTAGCCTGGTATTGAATTCACATCTCTTTTGTTCTAGTCACTGGATTTAACCCACGCCTTTATCCACTGGGTGACATGTCTGAATTTCTGTATCTGGGCGATGTTTTCTGAATATCTGGGTGTGGATTTCTAGTACTTGATGTCTCACTACTCATATTGCAATTTTTCTGTTATTATTATTATTGTATTTTTTTTTTACCAGAGCTTATATTGCAATTTTGTTGTTGTTATTAATTGCTTTTCTCTAGCACACTTTATTAATGGTTCCCATATTGTATTCATGTCTATGCTTCGTCAGCTCAGGAGGTTTTTGTGGCTTAGCATATGTGCTGATTCCTTGAGTTTTTGTATTTTCCAGTGATGTTCTGTGTCTATTATTTCAACCTCATCTCACAATATCGAGGCTTTGTCCCGTGAATGAAAGCTTGTTGAAATAATAGAGTTGTGAGTTCAATACCAGGCTTGGAGAGTTGGGTTAAATGGTAATAACTGAGACATCCGGAAGATACATGGCACGTGGAACTAAAACAGTCTACCCCAGTGGACGAAATAAAAGGCTCTGTCCGAAATTCCAATCACCTGAAGAAGGCCGGAGCGTAAAACGTACGAAACTTTGTGAATATGGCAATGAAGATGAGGATAACAGTCCGAATATTGTAAATAATGTAAGTAGATGTTGTAGATTCCGAGATGAAATTCGGTCTCCAATGAATGACAAACGCAGGAATTAAAGATAAGATATAAAATGTATTTACACAATAATACAAAGGGTAATACTGTTAGTAAATCCAGGAACGCGGTTAGTAGCAATAACATATAGATATATACAGTCTCGAAGTAGGACTTCCTTAGAGTCTACGTGCTTGTAACTGACTTCTACAAGCGGTTACCTCACACTATTACTCTACCTCCAACTCAATCACAATCTCGGTCTTCTCTCTATCTCTACTCACTCTCTATAGTCTGACTGACTCTGGGTATTTAACGGCAGCAGTCCAAGTAACACTCTGGTCGAGTCCACTTATATGAAAAAGGGGTGGACCCCATAACAGGAATCATAATACCTCAATTCAGAGATATAAACAGATAAATTTGAGTAGTAGTTTAATACTTGTATATTCTTAGGACGAAAGCAACCAACTTTTTTAAATATATAAAAAATACTGTCTCTAGTGTTATAAAATATTTTCTTATTTAACATTTGAATAGATATGTAGTGAGATAGTTTGGTAAAATAAACGCTTTGACTCATCTCGGGAGTCATCTGTATTGCAAGAATTGCTTAAGTGCAACCAACAGTGCTAATTTGTTTCTATCGAGAAATATAAGTGATGTTATACTTACAAATTTCTTTAGGCACACACAGAAATGCGCGGGATGTAGATTATGCGTACATGTCATAAAAAATTGATTTTATGCGCATGTATGTTTGTTATTTGATATTTCTATTGCAAATGTGTTGTTATTATGGTGCAGTTTATTTACACAGTCCCGACAATGATTATCTATCTATCTATCTATCTATCTATCTATCTATCTATCTATCTATCTAAGTCCATAGCGCGCGAGCTATCTATCTGCCTATTTCAGTGAGAACATCAACTTGTGGTAATGGTTAGCAAGCTTGTATCCCCATGTTAATTACTACTGCATAGTGAGTTCGATCCTCAGGAGGTGCTCCATACATTCGGCCTTGTGTCGCATCTACACTTCGCTTATTAAATCGCTATCTGTGTATCTCATTCTATCACTGTTAAGCTATTTCACACTAGCCATCTCAGATTATTATTGTTTTAACTATTCATATATGTATATCAATTTCGGTCTATTCATATAGCTTGCTACCTTTGTTTATTTCTATCTAAGTCTATTTCTATTTACCTATTACCATATTCTCAAATCCATACACACCTCTTCAAATTTCAATTTTTAAGCGTAGCGTAGATGTGAAAACATGCCGAAAGTATGTAGCACCCATTGAGGATCGAACTCACTACTCATTCGTGACTGGTCCATCTATTTATAGCTCCAACGATCTGCTAAAAATTACACCACGTCGCAGTGTCCTTTTTCTAAGCGAGGCTTATTTGTGGCACAAAGCCGAAAGTAAGGGTCACCCAGTGAAAATCAAACTCACTATTCAGTTGTGAATTATCTAGCGAGACATGCTTGTTAACCATTACACCACGTCGATGTAGTCCTGCCAAATGTTTAAATATATGTATTTGATATGCTGAAATGCGTTCTACAAAAATAACAGGGTGGTCTCTTCAAAAAAGCAGTTTGCAAAAAAGAAAAGAAAAGAAAAAAGGCCAACTTTCTCGAACGGTTCGTTATTTAAAGGTGCACGTAAAAGCACATTTATTCCTAAGCCAATATATATGCTCAAGTGTCTGTAATTCACAAAGCGAGATAGTGTCAAGACGCCGACATTAGTAGCAATTTAGCAGCGTTGCCGGAACTCTACACATTGTTGGCAAGATAAGAATTAATCCACTGTTCTTTTTTCCATTTTGATCCGTCCCTGTCTTGACACTATTTCTTTTTCTGGTTTTATCTATTCGAGCTTTTTCGGCTACTGTTTCTCCATTTTCCGTGTAAAAGGTCACAATATATCACGATCATATCGCCATCATTTCAGAGAGGACAATGAGTGTCATGCAGATGTGAATCCCAAAACGGACGCAACAAGTCATTTATGATGTAAACAAACAATAAGGAAATGATGAAGAACGGGAGGAAAAGAAGAAGAAAAAAAAAGTCGAAGGAAAAGAAGAGGAATATGGCATAGAAGAAAGAAAGTATGAAAAGGAATAAGAATAAGAATAATACGGAAATATATAAATAAATAAGAAAGAAAGGAAAATGGCTGAAAGAAAGAAAGAAAGTAAAATAGAAAGAATGGCAGAAAGATAGAAACATGGATGAAAGAAAGATAGCCAACAATGAAGTGAATAAGCAAATAAAAAAGAAATGAAGAATGAGATAAAGAAATAAAGAATGAAAGAAAGAAACAAAGAGTGACTTATAGCAGGCGGGCTTAGGGCTAGGAAGTAAGGACCACGGGGATAAGGAGGTTAGATAATGGCTGATCCTTGACGTGAAGTGTTGAAGATTGTAATGTTCGGGGAAGCGTCCAACTTCCTCCTCACCAACAGAATGTGAACTGAATGAAGATGAGAATTCAGTGAACGTCATATGGTGTGTAGGCATAAAATGATAAGACTCGTTTGCTCGAATATATGTCATGTAACTGGCAACGAAGTAGTGAGAGACTAGCAACTTTTCATCCGTTGGTAAATTGTTGTAGTGTGGAAAATAACTCGTAACTTACAAGGCCGCACAAACTCCTCAGTCGATTTGGCAGCAACACCCCATTTTTGGTTTGATCTGGTTTTTGTAAAGATAGAGTTTTGCATGTGGGAATCAGCTACTTCTTTTTGGTTGTACAAGGCACCAATTTTTATCTCCAATACTTTTAGCGAGTCTGAAATATTTTAATATTGGAAGGTTTCAATCAATTTTAACGTAGTAATCTTATGTAGCAATACGTTTTCTCACACATCCTTAAGAGATAGATTTTTTTCATTTTAAGTCAATTTAATGACCAGTGTTTCTTAAGAATCTTGTCTCCAGCCTATATTTGAATCAATTTACTGACTATGATTTTTCAGGAATCCTGTCTCCAGCCCGTCTTTGAATTGGCTCACATAAAATTTTGTTAGTGATTATAGATAATCATAAAAGTAAAGTTCTTTGAAAAACTGACCACCCAAAAACTGAATTGGGGGGTCTCCTTTTCCGAAACACAAGTGGACGGATAGAGATAGTTGGTCCTCCAGCCAGTATCCATATACTGAGAGTGGTTAGTGAAACAGTCAGTCAGTGAGGAAAGGACCAGCAGTCACCGAGACAGTCAGGCAGTAGGTGTAAGAGTCCTTTTTCCAGGGCTGGAATTAGTAAATTAGCAGGAATTCACGTTCGCGAAGTCGACGGAAGACATTGCCGATTAAGTGAGAAATCGTATTGTTTGCAATATCCACAACCACTGTTTTGAAAAGTATTTGCCGTTATTCATTATTGAATTCGGTCATGGCCAGTGAGACAAACCTGTAAACATAGCGAGTCGGGTGTATACACATACATCCAACCTTGGTTGTCATCACAGCTTGTGCAATGACGTGCAGAAAAGCATCGTCACACTTACGTCTTCGCTTCTTTCGATTTCGTTCGCAGTATTTTTTGGCTTGTCATCATTTAGCTTGAAATCGATTTATTTTTCTAAATGTTTAATATGATTATCTTATGTCCTAGTATTCTCAAATATTATCGATTTTATAATTGTTCGAACATCATCAATAAAGAAACAAAATTAAACAATAGACGTTGAACGAAAGAACCGATTTTGAAATTTTTCAAACATACGCGTCTTTCAAAGACTATAAAGAATGAACGGTTACAATGACGTAGGATTCGATGTAGCAATTTCGAATAGAAATTACTGGATTGTTCAATAATATTACTCCTATCGTAGTTGAGAGTTAGTTTTTGTTCCCTTCCCAAATCGAACCCGAAGGCCTCGACCGCGATGATGGAAAGCGACCGGATGGCATTACCATTTTCCCTTTTAAAATAGGGAAGTCGTTGATTTGGGATACGACTTGTGCAGATACATTTTCGGTCGGTAATTTGATCAGTTCCGCAGTTGAGCCAGGATCCGTCGCCCGGGACGCAGAAATGAAAAAAAAATATATATTATTCTTATTTTTTTTTTACTTCTGTGGGAGGAGAGACTTCAGGGGTTATTGGCCCTCATTCGATGGCGTTCCTTCGGAGGATTGGCACGATTGCGTTTCGATTAAGGGACGAGCTTCGTGAAACAGAGTGGCTCTTGATGCGTGTCTCACTGGCGATGGTTCGAGGTAATGCTTTCTCCATCATTGCGGCTGGCAGAAGTTAGAAAAAATTGCTTATTGTTACGTTGTTCTGGAATTGTCACCAGTGGTCAACTGTAATTGTTTTGTTTCAATAAATTTTAATTTGTTAAAAAAATAAATACTTTCATAAATCATTCAAATGCAGCGGGTTTTTGTCAAAATCTGGAATATATTTTTGTTTTACAACAAGAGAGAATTTAATTATCGAATATTTTCACGTATAAGGCGACCTATAGCTAAGATGAAACCCAAAATCTAGGTAAATTTTCGTCATTTTCTATGATATCCGTAAGACGACCAATTGGGACCTTAACTGATATGTTTTTGATGAGCACTTAGCATCAGATGGTGATAGTCATAGTAATTTTGTAGAATTTTAATTATGTTTTGTGGATGCCTTGTGTTTTTTTTTATTCTGTAATGAGAAATAAAAAAAATATGACATCTTAAATGTTTTATTGCTTAACACCACAAAAATACCGTATAATGTATGTTATTGAAAAATAATGTTTGCATGTTATATTAAATATTGTCTTGACACCAGAATGTTAATAAATTTTAATTAGAAATATAGATGCAATCCTTGACTTTGTTGTCATCTTTCTTTTCGTTTTATTATTATTTAATAAATATCGTTTAATCTGATGAAAAGCACAGATCTAAGTATTCAAATCACAATAATAGAGACTTAAATTTTTTAACTAAAGCCTTCACCTACTCAGGTTATCTTAGTTTGGGCATTTTCAAGGGTCCCCTAATGAAATTTGACCTCACTACACGAGCAAATAGATCGCGGGGAAAATCCGCGTAACCATTATGCTACGGTGATAGAAAATAATAATAAAATCCACACTCAGCTGGCTTACAGCAATCAGTTAAGTTCTTGGACGATCAAGTATATTGCGATACCTTACTATCGAGGCAAATTTATTTCCCACAGCAACAGGTTGCAATATCTTTCTACGGTAGACTGGTTGGAAACCAAGGCTAAAGAACCCAGTCTGTCCTGTTATTTAACCCATGGCTAGGGGGGAGAAGAGATGGATTCAAAACTTTCTCAAGGGTATTTGTGCGTAAGGGAACCAAACGACTACGACTGGAATTAGAACTCGACTTTCCGAGTTCTCAATCCGAGCCGACACCCATTACACCACTACGCACAACCATAGTCCGTTTAAATACGGGTTCTCGTACGATCATCGAAGATAAGCAATGGCGATCCTGGTCAGTAACTAGATGGGTGACCACTTGGGTTATCAGGAGCTGGAAACTTGGAGGTTCGATTGGCGTAATAGATGATGGCTCGAAATTGGAAGTCGGAGAACCAATTCCAGTCGTTTTTTTTCTATTCACTTACGGGAAAATACCCTTGGGGAAAATATGAATCTATCTCTTCTACCCCTAGATATGGATTAATTAGTAGGTCTTGCATCAATAAATCATAATTTTTCCAAAAAAAAAAACAATGAGAAAATATTTTCTGGCTTTAAATAGCCTACAAAACGTTGATAAGCTGTAAAAATAAAAAAAATAATCAATCAGTTTCTTCATCTGTTAGGAGATTGCACAGCGTTCACTTCAATATATGCCCTATTTTGTTTGTTTCTTACGAAGTTTGCCTGTTTATTAGTACTTTCATTAACTTTTACGTTAATTAGTACGTCTTATATCAGCGAATAATTATTATCTAATAAAAATGATGCAATCTAAAATTAGTTTATGGCTTTAAATAACTTGTAAAAGGTTGATTCAATCAATTGACTCAGCTTTTTTCCACGAACTGCCACGTTTTGGAGCGGACATTCACGTTGGTGCTTGCTTGAGCTCTTTAATTATGACTTCTTCAAGTCAATGGTCAACTGTTATCTATCATCGTTTTCCGCATAATGTTCACTCCCTACGGCCTCCTCCTCTATTCATAATGCACACCACATTCATCATTATCATTCTAGGATTGTTTGATATATTGTCAACATGTCTCCTCGATGGCACCCCACGATGTTTGATAAAGAACATTCTTGGAGGCTAAACAATACATCTTTAACGACCATACTGCACAAGCAGTAGTAGACAAAACTGTATTTGTCTGCATGGGACCAAAATGACTTGCAAGTGCAAGCATTTCTATACTTTACTGCCTCTCCGCATTTCTGAGCGCTCGCCGGCAGTGTGTGTTTGTGCGTCTGTACGTGAATGTCCGTAATTGGGTGGCCGTGTGCAATCGGGTCTCTAGATACGAATATGAATACGGTTGCATTAAAATTTGAGAATCAACGTGCAGACAGTTTAACGTTTATCTGTCTAATCTGTTGTGCTCGCTCTCGAACTATTAGCCTCGGAAAAAGGATTCAAATCAGTTCTCTTAACTCTATGGTTCAAATAGCACCGAAAACTGAAAGCGTATTATGGAATCTAGGAGAAAGAAAACACTGTCTGTCTATATTTCTGAAATGAGGTATTATGTACATTATTTAAGACACATGGCACAGTGGATAAAGGCGTTGGTTAGATCCCGTGACAGGACCCAAATAGTGTGAGTTCAATATCCGGTCAAGGCAGTGGAGAACATTCAGGGGGAAATTAACAGGAGATAACTGATAACTGACATCCATCAAACATGGCACGTGGAACTAGAACAGTCTACCCCGGTGAGCGAAATAAAGGGTTCAGTTCGACATTCCAACCACCTGAAGAAGGCCGGAGCGTACAACGGCCGAAACGTTGTGATAAATATGGCGACAAAGATGAGGACAATAGTCCGAATAATGTAAATAATGTAGAAAATACTGTATTCAAAACCTTTGGAAAGGGGAAAAAAACACCATTGTCCTTCCCAAGAAGTTATATCAATTTCAAGTTACTAAAGAATAGGAATCGGTCGAGATATGATATTCAATGTCTTGAAGGGATATGGTATTTTAAAGAATATCTCAGCTCTAATCTAGTTACATGAGACTAGTTTTCTTTAGTGCTTACATGCACTGTCTTCTTCATCAGCAATGGTGACATGACTGTAACAGGACAGTTTTTGTTTAAACATCTAGCGAAAATAGATGTCTAACTTTCTGAAAGTGATTAACGCGAAAGTAACAAAAACAAACATCTAAAACACTCAAGGCACGACCTTGAGTGTCGAGTTCGTGTTTAAGCTGGAAACACAACCTCAGTCTGATAGTGGTCGTTTAAGACGGTCTCAGCAGAAATAATTACGCAATAATAAACACGCACTGAATTCTAAAGTTAAAACCCCTTCATTTAAATTATTATCTTGAAGCCGAGCATACTGGCATGTAAGCCAGACTGGAGTATTCCGGCCTTAGCTGGGCTGGAGCTACACAATCTTCTCTTTCCAGCTTTGACAGAATTCAGAACATTTTCGCCGTCTTGTAGGCGATTAATTATTTTCCATCATTCTACTGACTTTTTCCCACATCGCAATCGATTCGCTACACTATCGCTATTTTCATCGAAAATACTTTGAGGAACTACGTTCCCAGGTTAGACCAACTCATGCCTTTACATCCTTGACTCACTTTGTCATGAACAGCTGGCAGAATCATTCCCATTTCCTGCGTATCCCTTTAGCAAGAAAGAACTTGTATTCGGACTGATTCCTACCAAGAAATGATATTTTATGCAACAGACTCTTGAGAGGTTGCTTTCCCGATCACGATAATATTGACCTCTTCAAGTCTAGGGTCAACTGTTATCTTCCCTACATATACTAATAATCTGCATTTCCTCTTACATCCATAAAAAAAAATGTCTTCAGTAGGCCTATACTTTGAGTGACACTTGGGTCTTCGTGAACTATAATGTAAAAGATATATAATTTTGTAGACATAATCTTTGCTCTCAGATATACTCACGTACAAAAGAATTATTTTTGTTTATTAAGCATACCTGTCTGTAGTAAATTTCTCAGAAGAAATACTAAGACTCGTCAAACCAATGACCCTGATGTCTGTCTTTCGTTGATCTAAACGATTCTTGTTCCATTAAGATCCAACTTTATCGTTGTCGTTTTTGTTCCACCATCCGTTTATTCAAATTCGTCAGGTAGTATATTCATTGTTTTACCCCTTTTTCACTTGTCTTCAATTTTTCCTGTGGGTATTATATTCTCCAAACCTTTTAGTTATGTGTCCCAAATCATTCCTTTGTTACTATTCATCTTAAAATCTCCTCGTTTCTTCCATACTCTGTCTATTGTATTCTCAACATTAACAATTCGGCCATCATTGCGATTTAGGTAATTAAGCATTACATCCTTCAGTCTACTTTCTTTCTAAAGACATTTTTCGTTTCCTTAATACTTTAATGTCACCGTGGGTTAATGCTCACCAACGGGTCATTACAGTTGAGTACTAATATATATTAGTAATATACTAATATATTAGTAATATACTAATATATAATTTATATTTGCAGTATATGATTTGCGACAGAAGATACCAGAAGGTCTAAATCGAATTCAGTGTCAATAGAGAATATTTTTTCTAAGTTGATCCGTGGTGATCCCAATATACACTGGCCACACACTAAGTGATACCGAAGTAGATATTGCTTGAAAATGTCACACCAGAACATCAAAGAAGCAAGGTGCATCAAAAGATTCAACTGGAAGGTAATCTCGTAGACTCCAGGTGCACATTCGCACCCCACAGGATGTCAGTAGTTGCACTCAAAATGCATATAGGCGTTCGATTCTGTTGCGCTTAACATGTGCACATGTGCTACAACGGATGTCAGGAAGATATATAAGAGGGAAAAGACAGATAGTATCTCTCATTCACGAGAGAAAAAAAGAATCCACTTTTGAAGAAGGCACTAAGAAAGCCCACACACCCGGTTTTCATAAACAACATTTTTACAGATGAGAGATTAAGTTTATGTGTTCTTATTAGTCGTCGCAAAGATACTATTAACCATTGACACCCAATAAATAATGTCTTTGTGTCAAAGTTAAGCAATACTGTGTCAATGTAAAGAATAACCAGTTTGAAAATGTGCGAATCATGATGACAAAATCTGCCTACCGTAATCAGTAAATTTCAAATATCTTTCTCTCTCGTTTCAGTTTGAATTATGACCTCCTTTGAATTTCTAAAATTTTCATAAAATTAAATAAAGGGGAGAAACACGCGTAAAAACATATCTTTACCAAGATTTTCTAATAAAATAGAATTCATTCATTTGAGAGTAAATCTTGGAAATTTCATTAAAATCCGACAATTATTTGATTTTTGCAAGAATTTCCAAATTAATGTATTTTTACCGCGAAAAAAGAGGCAACAATTTACTGTGCTGAAAGTTCGAACATCCGCTGATAAGAGAAAAACAAGTTTTTAATCAAATTTTAGAATGTTATCAAAAGGAGTAAAAAATGTCAGTTAATATTCAAAAAATAATTTGGTCCTTTCTACTTAATAATAACATAAAGATTTTGGCGATAAAACTATATATATATATATATATATATATATATATATATATATATATATATATATATATATATATCAAGAAAGAACAGTAAGATATATAATCCGGTGTTCTTATTGTTATTTTTATTTTTACAAAACAGTTCTCAATGTAAATTTACAGAGCATAAATATTATAAATTAACTGGTTTAAAATATGTTTTTTCGTTACACAGTAATAACCATGTTTCAAAAATGGAAGCTAAATCTTCAAATTTAATTTTATAATTAAATTAAAAGCATTAGTTCCATTTCATCTTCAAGCGAATATTGGAGTAACTTATTTTTTAAATTTACTGAGTTTTAAACGCACACAAAAATTCATAATTCACTGTTTCCAAGGATACAGAGAAATCCATTCATTCAGACAAGGGGTGATAGCGTGTTCATTTTTATTAACTTTTGTTGTATCAGTTATTATTTAATAATAACTAATAACTGATACAACATGATAAGCAACCCATCGATGTATACACTATTTAGCGAAGTCGTAGTTCGTGATTGTCATATTAAAAAGAATATCAATAGGATTCCTATTGGAAATTATTCGATGGAAATTGCGCTTTGTATGGGAACTCTGACGAAAGGTAGTAAAGAGAACGCGAAAAGAAAAGACTAAATATAAACTATGAGAAGGTAGATGGTATGGTCTTCAGCAAAATGACCAGCTCAAAATGCGAATTAAGTAATGAAGATACTAAAATGAAACAAGTACAACAATTTTAATATCCAAGAAGTTTAATTTTTAATATAGAATGGAAGCTGCGGTACTAAAATTTTAAGATCTATTGCAATAGCGAAAGATGCTATCTAAAAGATAAGGGAAGTATTAAGAAGCTGGATGATTTCGTTAGAAACAATAAAAAAAAGTTGCTAAACAGGTATGTAATAAAGGTCTTCCTTATATGGCTGTGAATACTGGGCAATCTCTTCATAGATGATGAAGAATACTAAGGCAGTAGAAATGTGTTTCTACAGAAGGATGATTAGAATACCATGAACTGAACATGTGAGCAACAACGATTATTTTTGGGAAAATGGAAATAGAAAGTGCGCTTGTACTTAGAATCAGAATGAGAAAGTTGAAATTTCTCGGTCCCATAATGAGAAAAGACGGCTTGGAGAATTTGATATTAATAACACACTGAAGGCAAGAGAGACAGATGGAAACATCGAGTAACCTAATTTATCGCCTTGGTAACTCGTGGCAAATAAAGCTTCCAGAAAACGTTTTCATTCTGACCTTTTAGCGATTATCTTTCACAACCCATCACAGGATGTCAAGCTTATTACTTCCCATTCCTTCTCTCTAGTCATTCGCCATATCATTCCAGGTCTTCTTTATCATTTTGGGATAAAAAGAGACTGGAGATAAATTAAAGATAGCTGTAGAGAGCTATGAATGTCCACATACTGAAAGGAAACAAGAAGAAGAAGAAGAAGAAGAAGAAGTGGATAGAGCAAATACCTTAGGAGAGTTGACCCACGTCTTGCATAGTTTATTACCCCTTAGAATAATCGGACATATCTTTGGGATGTGGAGAGATGTTAAAGATGGTATGGCGTATGGCGTCAGAATGTTCCTTCGAATCCTTATCTTACACCTCTCAGAAGATGAAAAACGTCATGGTAAATGTATTTAAGGAGGATCATTGCATCATTTAGACGGAAAAATGTTACTCTGGTTTTAAAAAAAAATAATAGAAAATTAAATTAGGCAATCTATCTCATTATTATTGAACACATAAATTGATGCTTCAGGTGCTTTTAATATGTAACTAAAAATTCTTGGTAAAATCCAAAAAAGAATCAGCAATTTAATTAGTCCTGACCTGGCATCTTGGCTTTAGACACCATTACAACGCCATAACGTAGCTTTCCTGTGCCTTTTCATAAGTGATACTTAAGTAATAATTTCATAGTAATTATTCCTCTTTGGTATCTCGACTTTACGAATTTAATCAAACTACCAGATTGGCAGGTTGGTGTCATTATTTAACAGTTGAAATTGCTATATGTCACTGTAAGTTCTATGTTAACAGTTTCTTCTCGCATGTTTCACTTGTGGAACTCCCTCCTCTCTTCGTGCTTTTCAGTCAGCTTTTATCTCCCAAAATTTAAATTCAGTATTAATCGTTTGTTTGTTTAGCCTTATATCATCACCTCATGGGTCATTTAATGCCAAAATTTAAATTTATTGGAAGTATAAGTAATTTCTTTCACAAAAATCTATTGCTGGTAAATTATTTTGTTTCAAAAATATATTTCTCGTAATTTTTGTGTTTTTGCAAAAATGCATTGCTGATAATTTTTTTTTTAAACTACAGGGTGTTTCAAAAAATTTGATATCCTTTGAGATGTAAATATCACAGAAAGTACATGATTAAGGCAAATGATATTAAAAAGTATTAATGTTGAAGATCATAAGATTTATTCTTCCAAATCTGAATGAGAAATTCAAAAGCATGTGGATTATGTGAACGATTTCACAAATGTTCAATATGCGAACCGCCTGAGACACGGCATTTTTATACCTGTAAAGAAAAAGATTAAAGATTAAAGAACATAAAAATACAAATAAGAAAAACACAAAAAACATAAAGACATAAAAACATAAAACAAACATTAAACATAAAGATGATATTAAAATTTGAAGTCATTTGAAGGAGATCTAACAAAGTTATTAGATTGCGAAATGATATCAAATTTTTTGAAACACCCTGTATATTGCTGATAATTTTTTTTCAAAACATATATTGCTGGTATATTTTTATTTTCACTATTTACATTATTCGGACTATTGTTCACGTCTTTGTCGCTATCTTTATTACAACGTTTCGGCCGTTGTACGCTACGGTCTTCTTCAGGTGGTTGGAATGTCGAACTGAACACTTTATTTCGCTCAATGGGGTAGACTGTTCTAGTTCAACGTGCCATGTTTAATGGATGTCAGTTGTCAGTGATCTCCTGTTAATTCCCCTCTTCAAGTTCTCCACTGCCTTAACCCGGTATTGAACTCACACTCTTTGGGTCCTGTCACTGGATCTAACTAACGCCTTTATCCACTGTGCGACAAAGATGAGGACAATAGTTCGAATAATGTAAATAGTGTACATAATCCCTCATCTCAGAAATATAGACAGATATTTTTTATTTTGTTACAAAAATGAATTACTGGTAATCTTTTACTATAAAATTGTATTGCTGGCGTTTTCTTAATGTAAAAATGTATTTTTATACTTTCATAGTGTTTTGACCCCTGTTTAGGGGTTAACTATTAGCCCCTATTTTGGACACTAAATGATGCTACCACCCCGGATCAACATTAATAAAGAGGTGGCTCCACACTCAAAATATTTTCGATCAGAGATCTTGATGTCGAGTATAGTTATCATCATACCCAGAACGCAATATCAATTCTGTCTTTGTTATGGGACCTTACCCATAATAACATAATGGACTATTCCATACGTAATAAATACTGCGCCTCAAGAGAAAGCAGAGAGTTCCGCCTGAAGTCTGGAGTTCCGTCTGAAGTCTGGAGTGAAGTCTGTCAGGAGTCTGTCAGTCAGTCAGAGCGAGCGAGTCAGTCAGTCGAGTCAGAGGCAGTCCGAAACAGAGTCGCGTTCAGACAATTACTACTGAACCTGATTGTTCGTACTAACACTTTTCTACCTCTCTGTATATATTCCTGTTTGTAATATATCTGTGTTATTCCATATCCGCATTCGAGTTCTTCTTTATTGGTTCTACCTTGGGCTATCAACGTGGTACAAGGAACCGGGCCATAACAGTGGCGACGTGCGATTCGAACTCATTCGGTGGAAGGAAAAAAATGTTCGCCACAGCATAACAGTCTTCTTAATATCTGTCGTTTTATTGTCCTCTTTGCTTAATTTTTTTCTCAAAGTATTTCACACTAAGTAACCCCTTTCGTTTATCGCCTTAAAAACATACTAAAGATAAGAGAAGCTGGTCGAAACAGTGGGTAATCTACTTAACACGTTTGTGTGAACTGAATGGAGAACCATTACAACGAGGGATGTTCAAGTATCAAAAGACAGGACGTTGTTAAATGTGATGATAGTCTATGATCTGAAGAAACGTGGTATACAAAAGATATTGTTGGTAACAAAATAAAAGATCATAACACTTCACAATCTGGATCGTACTGATATTACTCCTATTGGAACAATGAGTTGTATTTTTTTATTAAACCTAATGATGCAAAATACAGCATAAGTTCTTTTTAGATGCTAATTGTTGCAAATAAAATAAATCCATATAAAGTAGATATTTTTGTATTAGATGCATTGAATGGAAAATATATTCAAACTAGATTTCTAATTATCACCACAAGCAAAATGTTTTTTCCCTGTGTTCTATAAATTAAAAAAAAAAAACATTGTAAAAATTACAAAAAATTCTACACAATGAAGAAGATTTGTTAGGTCATTTGTTGGATCATAATTGACAAAAATAAATATATGTTATATATCAATAAATGGTCGCTGCCGACAGTTGAGTTTGAACATAGGTCGCCAGTGAGCAAACACAGGCGATTCCATTATTGAATTGTGGATCACGTGACCATGAGAGAAAGGCATCAGTAGGTAGTAGTTTGGCGTCTAATTGATCGCCATTTCTAGTCTATCCTTTATTACTATACGGATCGCTATTTCTACTCTATCCTCTATTAATATACGGGACGCTATTCACGACTCTATTCCCTATATTTCTCTAATTAGATAACTATACGGTGTTTAATTTCGAACGAGTATTATCGAGCAAGTACTATTAGTGTGAGTGATATTCGAAGGCGTCTGACGCCAGTATTGTTCAACGGCGTTACTATAGTTGTATTTGCGATTACAAAGTCTCTATTACAACGGGCATTACGAAAGTGACAACGAATATATGTTGGCATTGCAAAGTGGCAACGTGTATTCGTTGGCATCACAAAAAAGAGTATATAACATCATAATACTGCTGGGTACATATTATAAGAGAAAATGTTTTAAAGTTGCATTCTTTATTGAAAACCACACTAGACCTATAGCACTGTATAACATATTATATCATAATATAGCTAAATTGTTCAGTATAATTTCTCTTTCAAGTAAATGAAAGTCTTATTACACAATAACTTAGTAATAATGTGCTTGTGCCATGCATCTTGTCCATATGAAATTTGTAAAGCTTCAGGGAATTATAAATGTTATAAGACTGTACTTTATGGATTGCCCTGATTACCAAAATAAAATTCTAACGCTACAACTTTGAACCTAAACTTAATCTTTAAACACGTTTCCTCAAAAAATGGTAAATATTTGGAAAAACGTACTTTGAATCGTTATTTATTATGTAAAACCCTAACTTTCAAATTTCTTTTTATGTGCCTTGTCCGTTCACGACTTAGAAGATCATGGCTCTCCACATTCACCTATCCCTTTTAGCTCTAAATAGGTTCTGTCCCTTTTCTACTTCCCCAGGGACATGTTCCGTTATCCATCTGCTTAAGCCCGCTAGATATATGATGCGTTGTTTTCCCTTGTCCCTCTTTCCCTCTCTTTGACCTGTGTGTGTCACATTCTCTAAGCCCTCCTTTCTCATTACGCGTCCCAGAAATTCCAGCTGCCTCTTCCTGATGTTAAGTATACGTTTCCTCCTTGTTTGCATCTTCTTCAAAACCTAATCATTGCTCATACGCTTGGTTCATGATATCGAGGAGGCACGGTGGAGTAATGGATAGCGGCTTGGATTGAGGAATCGGAGAGCCGAGTTCGAATTCCAGTCGAATCCATTACATTCACTTACGTACTAACACCCTTGGGAAAGGTGTGAATCCTCTTTCTTCTCTCTCCAGCTATGGGTTATTAGCAGGACAGACTGGGTTCTATAGCCTTGGATGGCAACTGTTCTCGGAGAAGGAAAACTCTGAATTCAAACCTGCTCTTAGATGAGGGTGAATGGAGTCTCTCTGAGCCTTGGTTGGCAATCCATTTAGTGTTGGTGTCACGATAAAAACACCCTTGATAGCCCTAGCGAAGCATCAAGAATTCAGCTATTTGACAAGATTATGAACTACACCAATCAAACTATTGGTGAGTTCCATCTCGTCTGAGGCCGCAAGAGAGAGAGAGAGAGATCATGATATCGTTAGCATCCTTCTGTAGAGCCACACTTCCGTTGCTTCTGATCTCTTCTTCATCTTTGAGGAGACCGTCCAACATTCACTGCCGTAAAGGAGGACAGATGTCACGTAACAGGTTCAGTACTCTTTTCTTTGGTAACAAAGAAATCCACTTGTCTCGTAATATTTTGCCTAGCTTTTGGAATGCGTCTTTGGCCATCCCAATACGTTTTCGGATGTCATCGTCGCACTTACCGTCCTCAGTCAAAATATCATGGTTCCAAAATCGATCTGCCCTACTGTTGCGATGGCGAAATAGTGTATGTACCCTCAGTCAGTAAACTAGTTTTCCTGATTCGATTGCCTGTCAGAAGGTAGACACATACGTAGTAAAAGACAGTGGGACATGGTTCTCTGCATTTTCCTACCATACTCCCACTTCTACCATCCTATTACATAAGCTGATTAGATATGTTACTCGCTGTTTCTTTTCAGTCCGTCTTGCGTGTGTCAAATTCTCCAAACCCTATTCCTCATTGTTCCAAACATTTCAACTGGCTCTTTCTGATTTTAAATACAAGTGCTCTTTTCGTTCCTATTTCCCTTAAAACTTCTTCGTTGTTTAAGTTTGTCCGTCTATGCTATTCTAATGATCTTTCTGTAGAACAACAAACAGATATAACATAACTTAATGACTTACAAAAGCAGCAACAAGTGAAATAGATAGCACATGAAACTAGAATAAAAAAAAATTAAGATTTTGATATTCCCCACAGCTTCAAATAAAAGGTTAGGAAGGAAACCTCTATCAATACTAGAAAGTGTAATGACAGCTACTGCATTTAGAAAACTGTTTTCCTGATAAATTGTTTTAAGAGAAAGGCTTTATAAATGTCAACCGACAGTAGTACAACATGTTTGGTCAATGAATGCTGAATGTTTTTTTATAAGGAAATTTTATCATTACCATTACATCTGTTTTGTCTCAAGTCTTCTCTCCATCTGTGTTTATAAGATCAAAATAAACAAAGGTAAAAACATGGGGAAAATGGTGGGAAAGTTTGTAGGTTACCCCACTTGACTGTGCCAAAACGCTTGTTTGGAGGCACTGTTTAAACGTATAAACAGGCAATGATATTCTAACTCATACCTCATTTTGGTCTTTTTAGATTTGACTTTCAGATAAGGTCGCATGTAATTAGTAAAGCTGCCGACAAGGCGTTTTCGCTTCATTGGTCCTCTATTCACTTTTGATCTCTCTGACACACGCATATACACCCACGTGTCTGTCACGCACGATTTTACACACACACAAACACACACATACACACACACGCAAGTACATTCTTCTAATAATTTTCTTTGATGTTTTTTGTTCCTTTCGTTGCAATTGTTCACACATATAATTCCTTATGTCAATGCATAAATTCAAACTAGATTTCTAATTATCACCACAAACAAAATGTTTTTTTTTTACTCTGTTCTATAAATTAAAAAAAAAAAAAAAAAAAAAGAACATTATAAAAATTACACATTTTACTGTCGTTGAGTTTATATCTATTGTTTTGTTTTTAATCTTTACCTGGACTCACATTGAATCCGCTAATATTTTTCCTGGAAAAATGTTCCAGAAGCCAGTTAATATTTACTATCCAAAGTGTTGACTTCCTTTTTTCAGGCGTCATCTTTTGACCATAAATTTGTACGGAAAATTCGAGTGTCTTTTTGCGGGGAAAATCACATTAGTCTTGAAAATTTTGCAACAGTCAGATAATTATTGGATTTTTAATGAAACTTTCAGAACTTATTCAGAAATAAATTAAGCTATTATAGATTTTATTTTTTAGAAGAACTGCACATATTTTTTTGTATCTGTTACCTCCCACTCATTTAATTTTATGAAATTTTGAGAAATTAATTTTTGAATCGTTTCATGTTTATATTAGTTATAAACACAAGCCTTCGGAAAATTTAAATGATCATTTTTTTTCCTCAAAGGGCACAGCCAGTGACAGAAAACCTGGTCTAAATCATGAAATAAAAAATGTAATAAAACTAAAATATTATTTAATTAAAAAATGTATTAATTACTATTATGAATAAAATATATTTTATGAATATTATAGGCTTAACAAAAAAATTTAGATGAATAATGAATTTTTACAATAATTTTTTTCATTTTTAATTAAAATAATTTATAAACTTTTAAATCTTTTAAAAATATGTTTTAATTTGTAGTAGTCAATTGATATTATTATTAAATTAAAACTGTGTTTACTAATCAGAAATAGCTCACTATAATTCAGTGAATGGCAGTATTTTAAAAAGAACTTAGAATTTATTTTATGTGTATATAAATGCATCATTTTTTTCAAATACCGATGTCCATACAGGACAGTATCACAACGTAAGAGCGGTAACTATATTAAATTTAAAAGTTATTGATAATTTTCTAACATTTCCTCAACAAGCATCTTTTTAAGTATGAGTTTTAAGATAAAGTAGCTAAAATTGAATAATGTATTAGAATGATTTTAGTATAATGGTGACTAATAGATATTCAAACATACTAGTATCCCACAGTAAGGTAAAAGAGAAAATCCTAAAGTTAGTAACAGGTAAAGAGAAAGGATAAATCGAATGTAACGTCTTTTGTTGGAATCTGGACTCGGCACGCTAATCAGTCTTTCGGCAGCGGTATCCGCTATGCTATGCGCATATCCGGAAGATACTCAAAAGAATCAAGGAAAAAAAAAAAGAAAAAAAAAGAAAGAAAAAGAACACTCGTTAAAGACTTCACGTTGGCTTTTTTTTTTCTTATTCTCTCGATTCCTGCTAAGGTCTTTTTAGTTTGCATACTACCTTACTTATATTTTGATATGTTCCTCTTCATTTTTCTCCTCGGTTTTTATTATTATTATTATTATTATTATTATTATTATTATTATTCCTTGTGCATACTTTGTGCTATCTTTTCCCCCGTCTCCTTTTGGTTGATATCTGATTTAGACAAATCGTCAAACAGAATAACAAACACACGTAATGCATAAAATCAAAATATTCGTGAATAATAATGCAAGAAAATGACAGAGAGAGGGAGAGGGGGAGGGAGAAAAACTCCCTGCGGTTAGAATGAAATAATATTTGATTATTATTTTTAAATATTGTATGCGAAGAAAATAATCTCTTTAAATGAACTGCACAGCCTAGAACGACAGTTGCATGTTTGTTTCTGCTATACTTTATCAGTTTTTGACTCAAACTAAAGAAGAATTTACATAACGAATTTAACAGTAGATAATATAGCCGAAACAATTCAATATTTATGGAGCCTCGACGTAATATGACGTAAACCTGTCTAAACATCTGGTATGAGGAGTTATCATTATTTACATTATGTAAATGCGGCCTGTTGTGATCATCTTTGTTGTCGCTATCACATGTCTCTTGATATCTCGTCCAATTCATATATAGGACTGCTTAGTTATCGCTATTCTGAGGAGGTACGCTGGAGTAATGGATAGCGGCAAGGTTTGAGAAGAGCCGCGTTCGAATGCCAGTCGAATACATTGCATTCACTTACGTGCTAATACACTTGAGACAGACCGGGTTCTTTAGCCTTGGATGCCAACTGGTCTACTGCGAGAGAAAAAAAAATCTGCCTCCTCAGTCGCCTGATCGCCTAAGTGTGTATCACGTCTGTCACATAACTGAGATATCTCTCGCTAACGAGACAATGAACTAGTGCACTTGATGTAATAATTGTGAGTTCAATCCCTGGTGCGGGCAGTATGTGCTTTGATTCAAAGAAAAGAAGGTTATCAATAGCAGTTGATTGATTAATTTGTTTTATTTTCATGGTTTATCAACCTTTTATGAGTTTTTATAGCCGAAACACATTTTGTATTGTAAGAATATTACTTTTTTGCGGGTAAATATTGCATAAGCAGTTACTTGAGATTAACAATTATTTTCGAAATTTTCAAGTAGATGTATCTTCAAAATCAGTCTCCAATTTATTTAACCCATGGCTGGAGGAAGCGACGTATTCAGAATTTTCTCAGCTATTTAACCATTATAAGGCTACTAAACTATATGCGCCTAGAAATGGTCAGCAGAACAAGAACGAGAACATTCCGTGCATTATATAAAGGGTTCAGTTCGTATATATATATATATATATATATATATATATATATATATATATATATATATATATATATATATATATATATATATATACATATATATATATATATATATATATATATATATATATATATATATATATATATATATATATATATATATATATATATATATATATATATATATATATATATATATGTATATATATATATATATATATATATATATATATATATATATATATATATATATATATATATATATATATATATATATATATATATATATATATATATATATATATATATATATATATATATATATATATATATATATATATATATATATATATATATATATATATATATATATATATATATATATATATATATATATATATATATATATATATATGTCCCCCTCCCCACAGCTCCCAAGAAGTTGCTTTCCCCCGATCACTACAAGTTTAATATATGTCGGTACGCGGTATTACTGTGATATTATGAATTTTGAAAAAGGCATATTTAGGGAAATCCTTCATCTTCTTCCTCTTCAGGGCGTTGGAGATAATGGCTCTCCACAACGTCCTATCTTTCGTAGCTCTTAGTGATGTTTACCTTTCCAGATATCCTCTTACTTTCAGATATTCTCCATTTATACAAGTTCCTTAGGTTGGTTTCTTTCTATTTCCCACTGTTCTTCTTGCCTTCAATATGTCCTGTGAGTGTAAAATTCTCCAAGCCCTCTTTCCTTATTATGTTTCCTAGAAACTTCAACTACTTCTCAGTATAAGCATTCTTCTTGTTTTCATTTTCCTTAACACTTCCATGTTCAGTCCATTGTATTCTCAGTGTCTTATAGAAACACGTTTTTGTCGCCTATTCAGATCGCTTCATCCTTTGTGGGGAAATTGTCCAAAATTCAATGGTGTATAGAAGATTGATATTACATTGTAGTTTAGCACTCTTTTGTTTGTTTCTAATGTAAGATTCCCGTTTCATGATCATTGCTAAGACTTTGGGAACATATTCTCTTGGAATTTTTATTGCCAAATGGGAAAAATACAAAAAAGCGAATAAAGGTCTGCATTGTAGAAATCTCCCTATAATACGTTTGTGTGTGTTAAATTCCAATAAATGATTGTGAGAGACGTACATTTGATGGTTTCATAGATAAGATATGCCTTTGTAATTTTAAGACACACTATGTTATATTCTACTAGCAGCATGGCCCGGCGTTGCCCGTGCTTGATTCAAAAATCGTACGACTCATACAGCAGTCGCTATCACTTGAATTAAAATATTTTTGCCCTTCCTTGCCTTCAAAGGAGTGCCCTTTGCCGTGCTGATGTTGCTACATGCCTTACTTCTTACCTATCTCAGCTGCGAATTTTTTCTAAGTTCTATACTAAACATTAAATCTGTTACAAAAAAAGAACTAAACAAAATGAACACAAAACGATCAGATTTAAAAAAGGACTCGTAACTGGAAAAACCGAATGAAAAAGAATGTTAACAACAATTACTTTTTCACACACAACTCAGTTCTGCGGAATCAGAATTAACGTTGAGTTTAAGCAAGCGAATGAGCCAATTGGAGTAAAGTGCCAGGCAGATTTAAATTTTTCCCACTTGTGACAAATGCAGCTATCGATAATTTTTTGCATGCTAGCATGCTAGTTAACATTCGTGTCAGTCAGCTGTTGGCTCTCACGCCGGCCAATAGAATCTTCCTGCCTATTCGTGGCAGCCAGCTATAGGCTCTCACTCTGGCCAGTACAAAATGACCGCAAACTACATGAAAACTGCCGTAGAAGCATGAAAAAATCGATTATTTACACTATCGATGGGAGTTGGGAAATGCAACGTCGGTCTTGGCCTTTCCGCTAACTTGGAGCATGTGCATGTAAATTTTGGTGCAAATCCGTCGAAAATTGCGGCCGTGCATTCGTTACACACATGCACACATACTGCCTTTTATAGATAGAGATTCTATGATATATATATAATATGGCTTGCTGGAGATCAAAAGGTTCTCGTGTAAGGCATTCCGTGGGGAATAAAAGAAAAGAGGGTTAAACTTTAAAGCCTATTTTCTTTTGTGATTTGACAATGTCATTCAATGCTCGTTATCGGAACCTCTTTGGCAGAAAAGTGGGGCAATCCTTAAAACGATGAACGTTGTTGACAAAGCGATCAATTTTCATTTTTCTACGACCAAACATTTTTTCTTTTAATTATTAGTCTTATTTAAATGCTTAGATGCGAAATTCACCTGAGAATACAGGTGACATTCTTTCAATTCCCTGGGTTATATGATTTTAAACCATTAAGTAATCATCACTTTCTTTCTGAATTACCATTTCCTTCGACTTTTAGCATTTTCCAATAGTTACGGAATAAATATTTTTGGGATTGCTGGTTCCTGTAAAGGTTTGGGGATGCAAAAATTCTGCCAATTTGCAATAACTGATTACGGGGTACTGACAGTGAACATTTTACATATTGGAAAAGTCCTTCAGATAAAACATCCGTGATTGTAAGTTATTTTTTGCTGTTGTTAAGATTACCAGTATGTTATAAATTACAGTCTTTTAACAAGAATGTAAAACAGAGAAAGCCGTCTACGATGGCATCATACCACTTGTAATATTGCTGAAATATACTGAAACATGTTTATGCAAATGCGAATACATGTATATGTACATTCCTTTTTTAAAGATTTTTATGCTAAATATTTTAATAGTGTCCGAATATTTATTTTAATCATTATCTGTATGTAAATGAAATACAGTGTAACCCGGATATAAGAGAGTTGTCGGGACCGGAGAAGAAGTATCTTATATCCGGGTTTCTCTTATATCCGGGTTTCTCTTATATCCGGGTCTCTTATATCCGGGTTACACTGTAAAACCTCCATTTAAGTTCCCTCGGTTTTGTTACAGAATACGAAGGCCAGAGCCAGGATGGTCAGCAATTATTCAGAATATCCCGAGTGCGTGATATTCTGACAGTGACGGATTGCCTTTGTTTGTGTTTTGGATGTTAAGTCCGAAACGGTGTGAATTCAGTAGAGAAACGTAAGAATTTTGAAACGTCGAAACACTTCTCACACCCAGGTTCGAGAAACAGGATACATCCACACGGAAGGGACGCTAAGCCAACGAGCGGCATGCGTTTCCTCGAAGCCCTTCCTCCCGCTGCCTCTTAGAATCCAAGCTGCCACGTCTCTCCCTCTCCTTTAATAAAAAGGAGCAATAAAAAGAAATCATATTATCGTTAATGACATCTATGCAGTTGCGTTGAGAACAAGTGACGACACGGAAAGCAATTACCTTAAGGAATATCGGATTTATGAATCTACCCGTTGAACATATGGATCATAATGAACGAACTCTTCATTTTTAGTGAACAAACCTAGATAAATGCTAGAACAAATTATTCATCAAGACCGTATTAAGTTACTAGGTACAAATGAACATTTGTAGTCATAAAGGCAACTGGAAATGAAAATTAACGCCGATTTAAGCTAATTTTTTAAAACAGTTTTCACTATAAATAAAAAAAAACAACTATAGTGTGTATTATCAGTGACGTATTCACAATTTCAAACATAACATTTATAAATAAGAACAAAGAACAGCAGTCAGGTATCGATTTGATAATGCATTCATATTATCAAAAGGACAACCTTCAAAATATTATAAACAATATGTTTTTGTTCTCAGAAATACCCGACTTAGGGACGATCTGACGAATGCTAATCTCTTGAAATATTAAACGGAAATTTCTTACTTTCCACGAACTGGTCAGTCGATTTAAGTAATATTTTTTTTTATTCTGACAACGCAGATAGATCTGAATTTCTTCTTGCACGAAGGTCATTTGTTGCCAGTTAATTCTGGCGTGTAATAAATGCCCGGAATACATTTCCTTCTTCGAAAAGTGTAGCGATATGAACTTCGGTCAAAAAATCAAATAACACGCGTCTTCTGTTCGCTACGGTAGTCATTATTTATTGCATGATACAAGGTCAAACGAAAAATTGTGACACAAGGTCAAACGAAAAATAGGGAAGGGCTATCCTAAGTCCAGCTAATCTCATTCGCAACACATTCATTCTTTACATGATATTAAAAAAATGGTAAAATATAAATCGTCGTTTCTGTTTGTTACGACAGTCGCAATGTTGGATGTTGCTTCTTAAAGCACTTTCTATAGATTGAGTGACAGTTAAAATTTTAAAAAAGATTCTCGCGAAAGTCTATCCAACTTCGTGATCTGTTTTAAATATAAGTCTCGTGAAGACGCCATTTTTTATGGGGGAGGGGTGTAATTTACATGCCAGATACATCCGAATCCAATTTCATCCCAGCGGTAGACTAGTGTTACATAAACGATATTCAATTTCTGTCTATGTCTTTCATTAACATACCTTCATCAATAGTCGCTGTGTTATTTCTTCCTGTTTGGATATCAGACTTCGTTTCGATAAACCAAGAAACAATGTTCGTTTTCTTGAGTTGTAGTCATTGCCATCCAAATTTAGGGACAGCTGGTTATTCTTTAACTGCTGTTTGAAACATGAAAAAAACAACATTTAAGTAAAACGATTAATATGATTAAAAGAACTTTAATAATGACATTAATATGTGATAACAAATTAGTTGCCACCTCTTCTAAGATTTTCCTAATGACTTTTTGAAATTGTCTAGACTTTGTGGATATCCTATATTCCCCGGCATAGAACAGGCGCCAAAATTTTCTAAAGAAATATTTATCGAATAAACTAACAATGTACTTATGCCAGTTTTATGTGAGTTTTTCTTTTTTCGTTAGCATATTTTGGTAATTTTGAACACTTGTTCTCATCAGACAAACAACAAAATTGTCAAAGAAAACGTCAAAATCCATCTTTCATTGGATTTATAAATTCCTGCAAAACCGTATTTCTTGGGTGGTGACATATATCGAATGGATGCAATAAAAAAAAGTTTGGGAAATAAATTCTTACATAAAACATCCTAGTCGGAAGTTAGAAAAAACTTAGAAAGTTTATTACATCCTTGAGATAGTCACCACCACACATTTCAAATACAGTGGGAATTGGCTGTCTCACTAAAGTTTGTAAGATCACGCAGGATCACCTTTCGGGATGATACCTGTCGCATTGCAAAATGCAGTCAGAATTTCCTTTGAGCTAAAACGATTGATCTTTGGCTGGTGAAATATGCTTACACTACGAATACAATTTCAGTTGGAGTCCACAACATTATGAGGCTCCACCGTCAGCAAAAGAGATATCAGATACCAGTAAGAAATAACAAAATCTTAGATAATATTTTGAACTCTTGTACATCAGTTATGTAATAAATATATTTGTTACTCTATTTCATTTCATAATCCAAGATACTTGCATTTAAAATGCCTCCCATTATTAAAATTTTAAAAGTGCCCCATTATATATATATATATATATATATATATATATATATATATATATATGATTGAAATATAGTTTTAAGGTATGCAATCTTTATGGGTTAATGTGGACAATATCAGGGATAGAACGTGTGTAACAATAAAAATGGACACGGACATCAACACTCAGATTTCATTCTTAAGGACTATATATATATATATATATATATATAGCTGGTCACTCGTATTCGAGGATATCTTTCTACTAGGGTGGGTAGCCAATCCATATTGCATACGCTTGCTCAGGCGCATTTGTGTTTTATTCAACATCCACAGAGCCCACCTGCAACTATGCTGAGCAGACATTAGTTACAGTTTTTGAGACAGAGCGTAATCAACAATTTGAACAATGCCACGCTCAAGCCCTCGGCCACGATGACTTGTGACTTCGTGCTAGCACAGCTATCGACGGCATCCAAGGGTTCCGTCAACGCAATTTCATTCAGAAGGCTTGGGTCAACCCGTGGTATGCTTTTTCAGGCACTTTTCAAATGTGCCGCATGCTGGGATCAACCCCTGCAGTCCGATAACATCAGGAAGTCTACTTCCCGAGAGATCGACTATGGTGAGATTCGAACCCGCGCCTCATGGTCAGAATACGAACGTTCTAACCACTCGGCCAGGTGCCATTTTCTAGTTTGGTATAAAGTCTTCTGTGTACGAACAAATGAACACACAGAGGAATTGAACCTGGGAGTAATAATTTCTAATTAGATTTCTGGTATCAAGAGTTATTAAATACATGCGGACTATTGAACTCGTATTGAATGGGGTCACATTTCAGCCGCTGTTCCTCCGGTTTTCATCAGAGTAACCTTCTGGTGATTTCAAACTAAATCCTTTATTTACGATTGTTTTCAATCCGCTGACCATGTCTAAGGAAATATCGTCTAGTTCTTATTAAGCACTGTTCAGTTATTTCGCACCATATTTCTACGAATACACATTGCTCAGCCCAGCAGTGACAATTTTGGCGTGCCATGGCGAAAAATTGGTCATCATCCTACCACACTGAAACACTGCCTGTTTCTAGGAGCGGATATAACAGTCTGCGCCACTATTTAACCCATAACTGTACATGGGGGACAGATCATTAACGCACAATAGACCAGAGTAAAAATACAGTTGACTTTACGGGACTTATGAACAAAGGAATTCCAATTTGGATACAATCTGGGGAACGTAAGTTTGCGATAAATACTGACAATAACCTTTATCTTTACGTTCAACCGAAACGTCGCTTTCCATCTCCATAGTAAATTGCAGCGATGGCTGAAGGAGATTGAGATGGGTGTGAAAAGATGTTGCGTCGTTTAAGAATCGAAGATGGACAATGTATTATCAACGTAACGCAAATAAACATGGGATTTTACAGGTTTTTTTTTTTTTCAAAAAGAAGGCTCTATTAATAACTGGTCAGAACCGGACCCAGGACAATATTTGGGCGTACGTATTATCATCAAAACTGGACTCAACCCCCTCTTTTGATATATGCATGAACTCCAAAAACCAGAGCTTCTGAAATGAATGCAGTACCCTGGTGTACCCTATAGAGGACATCAGTACAAATTTGCAAGATGTCTTGAAGGGGCACGTTCGTGTACAAGCTTACAATGTCTAATGATACTAAAAGCTTTTTATCCAAACAAATTTCAGTGTTTCTAACAAAATTAGAAAATTTGATATTTTGTCCAAGGGCATAAACGCGTAAATGAATGCAACGAACTATATTAGGATTGTAATATTTTACTGTAATTTCTCATTTCGAGCCGTTATCCATCACACCGCATGAAAATCGAAGCTTTCAGTACCAAGTATTCCTAAAACGGTGACACAGGTACTGACCAAGCTAAACATTAAGCTTCGGTAATCGGACGTGATAAGGCCGCAACTCGGTTCGGGTAAAACGAAAAGTTGAAATCCTGGGACTGAATTCAAATCCCGTTTCGTTTCGTCATTTTTGCATAAACAAACTTGAATTCAAAAGCATAGAAATTGCAACGGGAAACCACCCTACTATTTTATCCAGAGTGTCATGTCAATTCGCACATCATAAAGAAGAGGAATCCGTGGAGAGCCATGACCGCCTATCTCCAGAATGGATATGGGGTTTATGAAAACAATCAAAATAAATGGAAGAGGAAAGAGAAAAAAAAGTTGGCGGGAAGGTATGAACATCCGAGTGAGAGAAAAAATCAGAGACAAATAAAAGAAATTGAATGAAGCGAGAAATACGGTGGAAGGAATGAAGGGAAAAGAAATAAAGGAAAAAAATAGATAAAAAAGGAAGGAAGAAAAAGGAAAGAAGAAAAGAAAAAAGAAATATGGAAGGAAGAAAAGAAGGAAGGACAAAATAGGCTATTTTAAGATAGAGTGAAAAAAAAAAATTCACTTCGTTGTGACAAGAGTCAACGCAGAAATTGAAAATTAATCTCGTATCATGAATCTGTTTTTTTTTCTATTTTCTGCCATGAGCAACGTTGTTTAAATCAATCCATCAAATTCGTTTTGCGAGAAATTTTGGGGCTGACACCGCTTCACAATGAATTGCTCTAATCAAAGTCGAAGAGCTATCAATCACAACTTGCATCTAGGAACTGAGTAAAAAAAGTCATTTCCACTGTTAATTACAAGGTCTAAAGAAAGGTCACTGCGCATGTAAATCTTATACCAGTCAATAGAATTTTTTTTACCCTGTGTCATATTGCATGTATGACTTATTCAATGCTGATAAATTGGGGCGATTTATTTGCATTTTGGTTTGTGAATTATGTGACATAATAATTGCAAGTTTAAACCTTTCCGTAGATTTATACTCAGGGGAAACAGGTAGAGTTATAACTGATCAGAATGAAATAGAGAGCCCAGATATCCCCAGATATGGTGAGAGAAACGAGAGTAATCTCCCATCGTTTATTAAATAGAGGGTTCAGTTCGAATTTATCGAACTCTTAATCAACTTCCTGTGTGCCGAGGTGTGCATAAATAATACAGTATAAATTATGTGACATAATAATTGTGAGTTCAATCCCTGGTCCGGGTGGTGCAGTGTAACAACTGAGCAGGACTAAATAAGAACAACAAGAGATATCCCTAAACATGAGCAGCGGAATACGAATAATATTCCCCTATAGATTAAATAAAGGGTTCGGTTTGAATTTCTACTCTGTAGATTATCTGGATTGACAGACATTTAGTGACTTTTTTTTTTTTACCCAATCTTTCTTACAATTATAAATATTTCTAAAGTATTAATGAATTTTATTATTTAATCTGATATAATTTTATGACTTCAAACTTTATTTTTAGTAGATGCTCCATTTATTTTAAACAGTGTTTTCTCTACTGGTCTGCGTACTTGAGAAATCTTTGAAGCTCTTCATAGCTGAACAGTAAAAGCACGCCATATCAGATGGTGGTTCTTACTGCAAAGATGAATGCAGGTTTGAATTTGTTGAAGGGTACATTACTTTTATTAAATTTTCTTGAGTATATACACCAGCAGATGAACTACTGTTTAAAATAATAAGATCATCTACACGCGTTTGTTTTGAAGCCCTTTGCAGTCACGGAATAAAAACATGCCAGAACAGACGGTAGTTGTTCCTGCAAAAATAGACGCACGGTCAAGTCCTGTTTGAGAGTACGTTTTCTTTAAGTTATCTGGAGTACGCAAACTGGTAGACAAAATAAATACTGTTCAAACTAAACAAAGCATCTACTCAAATACAGTATCCACTAAAAATACCACTTGAAGTAATTATTTTAAACAGTATTTTGTTTACTGGTCTGCGTACTTGAGAAATCTTTGAAGCTCTTCATAGTTGAACAGTAAAAGCCCGACAAATCAGGTGACTCTCTTGAAAAGGTGGATGCAGGTTCGAATTTGGTGAAAGGTATATTAATTTTATTAAATTTTCATGAGCAAACAGGCCGGTAGACGAAATGCTGGTTAAAATAAACAGAACGTCTATTCAAATACGAGTATCCACTAAAAATAATGTTTGAAATAATAAACATATGTCTGATTTACAAAGAATCAATGAATTCTTTAGAAATTGTTTTGATTCTGATTCGGATACGAAACTGAACAGATATGCGTTTTGGTAAACTATGGACGAGTTAGTGTACTTTAAAGTGATTATCTATTTAATATTTACCTAACTGTATTTTAAGTTAGGGATCTTGTTTAAAGGAGACAACGTTTCTTACATTTCGAAGAAAGCAACGTATTTGCACAAGAAAATTCAGCCATGTTGTTTTAGCTGATGAAATTTAACAATCGAACCGGCCAAAAATATATTATCTCAAGAGAATTTTTTTTTTTTTGTTCTTGACACAGTTATTACTGTATAATCGTTCGACATTTTTATTGTTTAAATGCTATTTGCAGAATTTAAATAAAAACCAGATATATGAAACTGGATTTATGCATTGACAGCAAAAGCGTTAAACACTATTTATTTACACGATATGTGAAGCAGCTACAGTAGAATATTTATTATTTGCCATAGTGAACTTCGATGTATTATGATGATTAATAAACTTTTCTCACTAGATCACTTATGGCTGAATAGCGAGTTCGCTACTCACTGAATGCTCCATACTTTCGGCCTTGTGCCACATATAAAGCTACGCTTAGTAAATAGCTTTATTATTTGCTATATTAGAAAGAAATAACTAGGAAAACAATTTTTCATTCATAAATTTATATAAATGGTGTGCCTCGACTTAGTGTAGTGGTTAGCAAGTCTGTCGCGCTAGATTAAGTGTGGCTGAATAGTGAGTTCAATCCTCACTTGGTACTCCATTTTTCCGGCCTTGTGCCATATCTTAGCTCCGCTGAGAAAATCACCATACAAATATTTGTGGAGTATAAAACAAGAAAATCTGAATAAAAGCATAATAACGAGTAAATACAATTATAAATAAATGTTTAAATCCGGGCATTTCTTTAAATTAAAAATTCACTCACAGACGTTGAAAGCATCTGTGACTATACAAGCATTTTGCTTTTCAAAATCTCTAGCGACTGTTACTCGTCATGTGTTTATTTAAATTTTATTGTTTTATGGTTCATATATAATACGGAAAATAATAGAAATTGCGCATAGCTGTTGGTTCAAATATTTATATAGTCATATAATGTTTAAATCACATATTTATATAGTCATGAAATGTTTAAATCATTCCCCAACCCCCTCCCACCAAAAAACAAAAAAAAACAAAACAAATGAGAACTAGAGATAAAATTCATTTTCTCCATCAAGACATTTATTCCTGTAGTTCACTGCTACTAACGAACAGAGAACATTTTTCTCCTGATGATGGCCATGCTGGCCGAAACTAGTCGAGGAATCTAATTAAAATAATAAAACGAAAAAAAATTAATATACAACCCAGTGTGTCTGAAAATTTTAATTTTTGCATATTTTTATTGATAAAACACACACACAAAAATATATATATATATATATATATATATATATATATATATATATATATATATATTATTTCTGAAGAAAGATTGAGGTCAATCTGAAATATCAAATATATATAAATAAATAAATACTTTCATAAAAAAACATTATTATTTTTTTTTAATTTGCAACTTTTTTATATATATATATATATATATATATATATATATATATATAATTTTTCTTTTGTTTATTTAATTTTATTTCCTGGACATACATTATGTAGAAATTGCCCGAGGATTTCATTATTTAAATGTTGGGTCATGGCATATAATGACTGTGCATTTGAGAGATCTAATTACTTTAGGGTAATTGCAAGGATGCCCCCTACTCGAATCTGTAGGCCCTGTGAGGATCTAGTTTAGAAATGATAGAAGAACGGAGTTTTGTGCATATCACTCAATAGAGACTCTTTTCGTTGGGGAAATCGGGCAGGAAGTGGAATTGAACCAAGCACTCTGCTTTATACACAGTAGATGAAAACACTTGAAATTGACTAAAGAGAGGAGAGACTGGGGATTTGCACTGGTTCAGTACATTCTTTCTGAGACGTCGGTAATTATTAGAACTAAACTTGTGAAAAGGATATGCTGTGTCTCGTTCTATCAATGAATAATGACTTTACCCTTTTGAGGATACGCCTACTTTCCTTACGAGCGGTGACAAAGAGATGTCTCTTATAATCGGACCTGCTGCTCTGGTATGGCCAAAAGAAGTGATTCCTGTAGGACATAGCTGTTGAACAAGGCAGGAGAGAAGCAAGAAGAAGATTGGGTTTCAATTCGTATTTCCATGCTGGTATTCCCATGGAATCTTCAATAGCGACTTTCAGTCAGGGAGAGACCTCAGTTACATATTCCTCAATAGTACGATTAAAAATATTAATACAAGGGGCATCGCGAAAGAAATGAGTGCCAATCAGTGGGTTAATAACAGAAAAAATGTTCTGTTAATAGGGATTTCTTGCCAGAACGGGGAGCGGAAAGCGATATCTATAGACACTACCGTGTGGTCAAAATGTCCAAGAGGACACGGCTGCAGATCACGATATGTTTCCGGGAAGGAGGCAAGGAAGAGATCAGGTGGAGAATCGTATCCGTCAAAGTTACTAGGGAAACGTGTGGGGAAAACTTAGCGCACTAGAAACCCCCATGCTCAATGGCATTAGACCAAGTAATCCATTTGACATGGTGGACATTGAAGCCTTCAAATACAAAGATATTTGCTGACGAGTGTATTTGGAGGGGGGGGACTTATCTACTATCAGAAATTTAAATAGCAAGCAACAGTCATGAGACTAAGCGGAGTGATACAGAAAAAAGAATAAATTCTGAGCTTCTACTGAGGGTCGAAATGACATGTAAGAACATTCCGAAGACTCAAGAGACAGTTCCCTTGGCAGTATAAATAGGGTGTGGCACACGAGAAAGCGCTTATATAAAAGGGGTTATCGAGACGAAGGGCTTACATATCGATATACATACCAGACGTAACAGCAAAATTGTCCATTTGTTATATGGAGATCTGAACCGTTGTAACTTAGAAATGATTAAAGATATCTTACTGAAATTCTCCGAGGTTTTTATAACACTATTGGACTCTACTATAAGAATGTATAATTATTCTTAAAGCTTAACAGAAGAATTGTGATGAAATCGATCAATGACGTGTTCATCATTAATTAGATATGGCTAAGAATTGAAATAAAATTCACACACACACACATATATATATATATATATATATATATATATATATATATATATATATATATATCCCAGGATCATTTCCCAGCTTATTGAAGATGATCTTCGCCCTCTCCAAGCTTCTAATTTACTGTCCTGGAATGACATGATGCCTCAAAACATTCACGTACTATTACATTTTCAAGTCTTTTTCACTTCTATTTGGACTTTTAGAGATGAAACTTCCCTATCACGTCTAATGGATTGAGTTGGATCATTTCTATTTGATCTCTTAACTCTAAGTTGAAATGATAAGCCCCATCCTGTTGTGACTTCCGGAGCCAGATTTCCTCTCTACTGTTCGCTCTTTTTAAAATTATTCAGCATTCTCTTGATGGCTTTTGAATGGACTTTGAAAATGGAAGCCAGAGTATGAATGTTGCTACAATGACTGAAGTCCTGAATGAACATTTTCGTCTCACCAATGTTCCGTTGGGAACACAAAGTGGGGTTGACGCAAAATGATTTTAACCTGTACTCTTACTAGCTGAATAACTCAAAATGTTTTTCAGTAATTCCTACGACAAATGGTATCAACATTACTAAAAGTTATAAGAAAACCTCAATAAATTTGGTGATTTTTTATACATTAAACATTTTGTGCGATGGACAATTATGCTGTAACACGCACGATTTGGACAATTTTACTGTTACGCCCGGTATGTACTTGATGGTGGGTACGCTTGGGTGGCGCATGGGTCTCTTTGGTGCATGAACGTGAGCCTGAATAAATGTTTTGTAAATTATCGATATTAGATTAGCAGACAATGAAGAAAGATTTAGTCAATATATCTATTCATTTTTAAGTTTTATTGTCAAATAGGTAGATAGATAGATAGATAGATAGATAGATAGATAGATAGATGTCACTGTATATAAATCTGTAAGTAGACGAGCAGTTCTGAAACATTTGAAGAGACGGGAAAACTTATAAACGCCAAAATACAGTTAGTACACACTCAGACACACACGCGCACACACAAACACAATTATATTAATAATAATGGCTGACCATTATTATTAATACAACTGTGTCTGAAAATTCCGAACTTAAAACCTTTAGCTCAGTGCTTCATTTCTGTCATATGGTTAATAATTAATAAATGCGTATTGTATTGATTATATTGGTACCCTTTTATTCATCCTTATTTATTTTAATTAACTTATCTATTTTGCATATTATACGAAGCACACGTGGAGGATTATTTTTAATATATATACATACAGATATATATATATATATATATATATATATATATATATATATATATATATATATATATATATATATATAATTTATCCATCCACATAGATTCTCCTAGCTATAAATATGAGAAGGTCCTCAGTCCGTCCCTTTGGTCAAGTTCTACATTCTTTTGAGCAATCGGATGTTTCTCTTCAGTCTCTAACACCAGCTCATCTTACGTTACCATCTCTTTCTCTGGGATATCAGATTTCGGGAAAGGTGTTCCTGTTATGGTAATTTACCCACGCACGCATAGACTCTCCAGGCTATAAATCTGAGCAGGTACTGCCTTTTCGGGATGGAAGATTCCAGCAGTCAGCCCTGACAGTTGGACTGAACATTCTTGGTATAACACTCTCGTTTGTATATGTTTGTATTACTGTTTTCTCTTAATACACTTATTTAACTCAATTCCTCTCTTCTGTCTTTAATACACACACACACACACACACACACACACACACACACACACATATATATATATATATATATAGAGAGAGAGAGATAGAGATAGAGAGAGGTTATAGAGAGAGATAAGAGAGATACAATAAATATGATCAATCAACCAGGCATGAACAGGCAAATGAAAAAACAAAACAAAAAAAAACTACCGAACCCATAAAAACAGACAGTGCTGAATAACCTCGTCCAGAAAAGTACAAATATAAAACCAATCCATAAAAAAGGCGGGAACTGAATCTAAGACCGACATTCCACGGGACTTTACTGTGATTAATAGTTTACGCGCCGAAAGCGATCCTTAGAATCTTCTAATTGTCCGTTAACCAGTTAGATTACTCTGTAACTGCAGTTAAATCAGAAAGCAAATCGCAGTCGTGAGGAGAACGAAGCTCAAAATTACAGTGTCAAGCCGTCCTTCTTATCATCCTTGACTTCAAACTCTTACCAAAATGTGTAGATCCTTTTTTTCCCGTTCAGCGAATACGATTCTAAGTCTCATCTTTCAGCCGACTCACGTTTCTTCACCTTCCATTCTTCCTCATAAACTCTGCCGCATTTTCCTCGATTCTGTCTTGATACTTTGGCTCGATCCTGCTTAATTTCAGCTTGGACGCCCATAACTACTTCGACTTGTAAATTCCCCCCCTCTCTCTCTATCTATCTCTTCCTTAGTTAATTACTCGTATCAATCATTCTCCCCAGAAGTGCCTACTTCTGCGAGCTTGTGGTCGCACATATTGCTGTGAGGCAGCACATCTTTTGCTAGACAGACACACTACTTCTCAAAGTTGTGCACGCCTCAGTCTCAACTTACTGAAATGGGATATAATACGAGCTTAGGGAATATATTCATAATGCACACTAAGCGAAGATGTCTCTGAGAGGGACTCTGTCTGAAATTGTTAACTAATCTATCTGCACCCCTCCCTCACCATATATATATATATATATATAATATATATATATATATATATATATATCCGAGATTAGGACCCCATTCACACACTTCACACATTTGGGATTAAAATGTATACATATTGTCAGAGGACCGGATGACAGATAAGCGTCTATTCTAACGTAATTTCAATGAAGAAATAAATTGAATAACATATGTTTTTCTTATTTTCTCCTCAGCAATTTTATAATTTTAAACTTAATAGTGATTAAATTTGGATTTAAAAATTGGTAATTTTTACTTTTAATATCAAATTTTATCATATAATTTTATAATTATTGGTTAGAATAAATTCTTTTTTTAATATTACCGCTATTTTAAAGATCTGAATAGCTATTATAACATGACTTCGTTATCAAGGTATTTGAATTTTCCTGTACTTGTATTTTGATTGGTCATTCTAGCTTTTGTAACAAGGTTTTCCCCTTGCGAAGGATCGTTAATTAATTTGAAACTTTTAAAACCATTTATTTTACATTCAACATCATCACTTGATAAGACACCGCAGGTGTTGAAACAAAATCGCTATTTTTGTAGTGATTTTATAACATATTTATGTTACAACTTTTTAAATAATTAATTATATATATATATATATATATATATATATATATATATATAGGTATGCCTGTGTGTGTATATGTGTGTGTGTCCGTATATGTATATATATATATATATTGGAAAAAGATAATTTTAGAATTGTTTTTTTCTTTTTTTATTAATGCGACTCATTTTATATCACTTTAAACGTTATTTTTAGTGAATACTTGTATTTGAATAAGCACACCGTTTAATTATTAAACAGTATTTTTTCACCTACCGGCCTGAGTCTTCTAGAGACCTTATTAAAGCAGGATATGAACTTGCATCCCTCAAGGCATAGGAAACTACCATGAAGCCCACGTACACCTAATTAACTTGTCTACGAAGAGCAGTCGCTCAAGCGAAGCCAAATTCAGTGCTTCCAAGCGAAATTCTTTCCGTCATAGAATCACTCGAACTTTTTCATATCTGCGCAGTACCGTATTCAAACGTAAACCAAAATAATTTTAAAATGAATTTTTCTTTATTAATACGAGATATTTTTTTATCACTTTTATTTGCCGGAGAATTCAATTTTTTCTTTAATAACATTTCTCGAACATTCAGACGAAAATAAATCAATATACTTTTTAATGAATGAAAGGAACGTCTACTCACATATGAGACTCCACTATAAGTAACGTTTAATGTCATAAGTGTAAGATAAATCCCTGTTTGCTGAGAGAATGAGGCACCACACAGACTCTAAAAGTTTGGCTCTCGTGATTACTGGCGTCTCTGTAATAGGGTACTAAATACTCCCCTCTTCAATCGTTTTGAGGTGTTTTTCGTACTCTACTGATAAGGTTTTGGCCGTAAATTCTCTTCAAACACTGGTCTTGACTCATCTAGAGTATTCCTGCCGAACTTCCCCGCTTAGAACTGATTCTCTACTGAGAGATATTCAAATAACTCCATAGTTCCATAGTTTCTGTTATCTGTAACCTTGCTCCCCACAAAGCACCTGGACCTGATAGTACACCTTTAATAATCATTAAAGAGTGCGTCCCCCCACTGGCGTCTGTTCTCTCTAAACTGTATAATAATTGCCACGATTCCTCCTTCTTTCTCGCCTGCTAGAAGTCATTGTCTGTTTCAGTTTTTAAGAAATCTGGTGAACCTCACGACCCATCCAAGTATCGGCCTCTTAGCCTTCTACCCCTTCTTGAAAAACGACGAGGCTCAAATCAATGCTGAATTGGTTCATTATCTCTCATCGCAGGGCCTTTTTTTTTTTAGACAAGCAATGCGTTTTTTTTTGTCCAGATCAACTGCTGATGTACTAACGATAATTGCGGTAAACCCGAGCTGTAGCTTTGGACATCTCGAAAGCCTTTGACAAGTTCTGGCATTCAGATCTTCTCAACAAGTTGAAAAGTTACGGTATTTCTGGGCACATTTTTGAGCTGTTCCAGTCGTTCCTATCAAATCGTGAAATGAAAATTATCCCGAACGGCTACTCGTCTACATCCTTTCGACGTAAAGTGGCGTATTCGCCAGGGATCCATCCTAAGCCCTACGCTGTTTTTAATGGATATTCATTAACGACCTTCCCGATGACATCAGCTCTCAAATCGGCATCAGACGACACTACCATTTAATCCCGCCTCAGTACTAAGGCTGGTCAGTCCAACAAAGTCAAAATCGCAGCTGATGTACAAAATGAGCCCAAGACCGCTGCTAACTGGGGGCAAAAGATGGCTTGTCAATTTTAACGCCTCCGAAAGTAAACTTTTCTCTATTAATCATCTGAGAGACTTCTTTCCTGATATAGTCAGCTTCCTGGAGGATAGCATCAAAGTAACTCATTGAGCCTTCATGGACTAACGTTCTCAACTGACATGAAATGGAAAGACTATATTGAATAAATTATTAGTTAAGTTGCTGTTGGTTGTCGGGCGAGAAAATTCTTCTGTCCTGGGTCTATCTTGCCTATCTATAAGTCTACCATTCGTCTATGCTTAGAATATTGCTGCTATATATGGTACGGTGCCCCTGTGATTTAGCTGAAGCTCCTTGATAAGACCCAACGAAGAATCAGCAATATTATTGGTCTTGATCTGACGGCTCGGATTCAATAACTTGCCTACTGCTGTAAGGTTGCCTTACTGTGTTTTTTTTAAAATAAATACTTTCAGTTGAGCTATCTAAGATTTTCCTAGCCAAACACAGCAACAGGCTTCTCTACTTCTTACAGTTCATTTTGGCTGGATGGTGACAGTTCCTTTTCTCGCACTTCTCACTTGTGGAACTCTTCCGGCTTCATGCTTTCCATTCATTTTTAATATGCAAGAATTTAAATGCAATGCCAATCGCTATCTACTGTTCTTCTGAATGCTCTTTTCTCTTTCTATTTATTGCTAATTTTTCTGATCCTAATTCCTCCACACCCGGTAACCCATTCTATGTTAGTGGCTGTACTGCCTTGCTTGCAATGACACGGATTTTAAAAAGATAAATCATGAAAAGACTGCGACATATATAGAAATGGAGAACTAGCTAGATAGATATAATGATTTTCTAAGCGCTGTTTAGATGTGACACAAGGCCGGAAGTATGGATCACCCAATGAGGATCGAACTCACTACTCAGTCGCTATATGTTCTAGCAAGACAAGCTTGCTAGCTAGATGGATCAAGAAAAACATGACAGATATGTATATATGTGTGTATATATATATATATATATATATATATATATATGTGTATATATATATATATATATATATAGATAGATAGATAGATAGATACACCTAGTGAGCCAGACAAACCTACCGAGGTTTCACCTAAACAGATCGTCAGGGAAAGTCAGCTAAGAAGGCAAGGTGAAACGCATATTTATAGGCGATATCTAAAATTATACCACGTGACCAAAGAAAAACCACACACAAACCACCTGAGATTACTAAATATTTATTCAACAAAAAAGGGGAGGGGATATTAAAATACGAACATTAAGATGGAATGACAAAAAACCGGAAAAAATCGTCTAATTTAGTAGCCAAGATTTTTTATGCCTACATACATTAAGAATTCCAGTTTTGGAGTTTAATAGCTGGTTAGGTTGATCATATAAACCTATGGCTAATTTCTCCTCAGTACATAATTTACAAAATTTTTGGCCTGCTTTATATTTTGGGCATTTTTTTAGTATTTCCCATTTAAGGATGGGGTCTATATTATCATCTTGTTTGGTTTTCCATACATAGGTAGATATGTGTGGTACTATGTTTAATTTTTTCGTTTTTAAAACTACTCGTTTGATTATAGTATCTTTTTTTAAATTTATCCTGAGTACCACCTATGTATATTTTAGGGTTAGTATCCTCGCTATCTTTGTAAATTTTCACCTTGCCTCCTTAGCCGACTTTCCCTGGCGATCCGTTTAGGTGAAACCTAGGTAGGTTTGTCTGGCTCACTAGGTTTATCTAGGTCTGCTCTACGG
>CAHIKZ030004362.1:1192500-1215000 GCA_903632075.3 Acanthosepion pharaonis | reverse complement strand
CACATACAACGAATTGTAAATATGGGGTCTAGTTAGTATTCTCATAGAGACAAAGAGGTATTATGGTGATTGTAGTAAGAAAGGTACGTATGAATGTGCTGTTTTGGTGTAAGGAATATTGTTCGTACGATTTGGTCAGTGTTTGCGGCTAGCTAAGTTATAGTTAAGACAGAAGAAGACCGTCCTTTCCCCAATCCCCACTTCGGTCTTGTGCCACATTTCTGTGTATTTAACATAGGTACCTCTACGAAATAGCTAAAAAAAGAGCATAGCTTGATGAAAAAGACGCCAACCTTGCCGAAAACAAAATTTTATTGTCTAAATGCTTATGTTATTATTAAGAGGAAAGACCAAAGTTTTTTTTAATTATTTTTAAAAAAAATCCTTCTTTTAGAACATTCTAAATTTTGATTAAAAAACCTTTTTTTCTATTTGTATAAGCGGAACTAGTAAATAACATAGACAATTTTTAGCACGTTTTTTTGGTATGACACACATTAATTTGAAAAATCGTGCAAAAATAGAAATAATTATCGGATGTTAATGAAACTTTCAGGAACTATTCACAGATGATCGAAATTATTATAAATGTTTTTTTTATGAAAGTCATGGTAGAAATATTTTTTTAAAATATTTATTACCCCCCCATAACTAATTTTATGAAAACGCTAGAAATTCGATCGCATCGGTTTTAGTGATTACAATAATTAAAAGCACAGGGCTTTGAGGAATGCAAATCATTTTTTTTTGTTTTTAATTGGATACGCAGTACCTGAAAATCTGCTCTGAATTGTAACATACAAAACTCAATAAAACAAAGATATTATTTAATTTCAAATGCTTTTATTTGCTTTTAGTTGTTTTTATGAATATGGACAATATTTTCTGAAAGCAAAAAAAATTTTTCGATGAAAAATGAATTTTTAATACAATTATTTGTTATTTCATTAATTATAATACATTTTACATTTAAGTTGTTAAAATATTATAAAATTAGTTAAAAGCCGCATCGGCTTTCATAAGTGTCCTTATGAGATAAGCATTTTTTTAGCGCGTTGTAAATTGTATCATTTTGACTAATCAGAAGATACCCAGTAATTAAGAAATGTCATTTTGTGCTTATAATCGAGCTGTAATTATAAAATACGGAAGACCAACCAGAATATAATTAAGTTACGTTATTTGAGTTAAGCATTGTTCTCCGCTGTTAAGGCCTTTACTTTTGCGAAACACGTGTGGAGAAGTTAATTTGATTTTTCAATTTCAACTGAGAAGGGTACCTACAAGTATCAGTATCATCTTATGAAATTTATATGATCTTATTTTTATATTAATCTCAGTTACGACATTTTTCCATAAATGAAATATCAAAATTAATAATAAAATGAATGCAAATATAAATAACAGTAGAATGTAATAAATGTACATAAAATTATAGTATTTTATGTACAATTCTGATAAAATTTCATAAGAAAGGTACCTATAAATTAATTAGATTTATTTCTTAAAAAATATGAAATTTAATGTCACTCTTAACAGTTTTATTTTAATTTCTTTTTACAATATATTTCCCATAAAGCATCATAAACGTAAAGGTGAAAGCTAAGTACAAAAAAAAAAAAAAATTAAAAATTAGACCGCTGAAAGTTTTCGTTAAAAATAACGGGGTAAATAATTTGTTCACGTAAATGTAAATTATTTCACTTTTCTCCTTCCGTAGAACAAATTAGCCTCATGGAATTCGTAAATATATCATTCATCACATGTCAAGAGACGCGAAAGTTTATGACCTGCTTTGTTTTATTTTCAAATTACATCTTTTTTGGCACAAAAGCTAAGTTAAGTTTTGGTTCAAAATATTTTAAATAAACATTATAATTTCTGATTTTCTTAAAATAAGTTTTGAAAAAATGATAATTGATATTTAAAAAAATTTCAAAGTCAGATTTCCAGTTTTTTTTTTAATGGAAAAATGGTCAATTTTGCTGACTCAAAAAAACTAGATTTTTAACGAAAATTTCGGACGTGCTAGGAACGATTAAAAAATGGAAAAAAACCCCAAAAATACTTTGACCTTTCCTCTTAATAACAAACATTTAGACGATAAAATTTTGTTTTCGTCAAGTTTGGCGTCTTTTTCATCATGCTATGCTCTTTTTTTAGCGATCTCGTGGAGGTACCTAATTTAACAGAATAAATATCGCTATTTTTGTAAACCCATGCAAGTTATCAGGCTATTAACCTATATCGCGGAAGGAAATATTTTTTCGCACTTGAGGTAAGTACTTTTGCTCCCTTGCTCGGCCTGAAATGTCTATGGACTTTTTTTTTTTGAATTGAGATTTTCTCGACAATATTTTGTTAAATCTACTAAACAAACATTTTTTCATTTGGAATACATTTTTTGCCATTCCATTGTTAATGGCGATTATATTATTAATCTTTTCCCTACAAGGAAATTTTGGCATTCATTGACCGCGCAAGTATTGATTTTGGTTGAAATTTTTTTTTTTTTTTCTCAAAACGCTAAAATAGTAAACAAGTTTCTCAATTCCTTTTTACAGTATTCGTGGGAGGGGTTCACCTCTTAATATTCTGTTTGATGTCCTATAGAATATTAATATTACATTGTCACTATTTTCTCTTTAAGTTTTATTTTTATTTTTTGCTGATGTTGGTAGTCCTCAAGTGAGGCGTTTTTAGGTATTTGGCACAGTTCTTTGTGATTATCTAGCACTAGTCCACAATGTTTAAAGAAAAATTATATTTGGCAAGAGCCTCAGGCTTTATTCGCTCAAAGCTTGTTCAACTATTGATCTTAGAAAGCGGCTGTATACAGCGGGGAGTTTCGCCATTTCTGAACTGGTATAAAACGTTAGGAACTTGAAAATAAGAGTTGACGCAGCAATCTAGTTGTGATGGTTGGTACTTCAATGTCCGATATCCTCTGACTCGCTAAACACCACTCACGCCGAACTGGCGACTGCTACTACTACTTATTACTTATTATCTATGGGAGAGTCCATTACAATAGAATAGGTATAGTATGACAATCTCTTATACCAAATGTCTTAGAACTGATCCATACATTGGGGTATTTCCATGCTGAGTAGCAATATAATGTCGCAGAGTTGCTACTGTCAAGATACACTAGATTCTTCCATTCAAAGATTGAAATATTGAAATTCTCTCTTACGAAAGGAAGTTTAATAAATGTTAATAATATAATCCCGTGACTTCCTATTTTTGTGTTCCTAATGCCCCTGAGTATTATCCAGTAGATCGGATTATCGAACATCATGTTTCATGGAGTCCACAATACGAAACAATCATGACCATTTCTCAATAAACTGATTACTACTGACTTAAACGGAATATCGATCAGGTATTTCAATAAATTCTCTTGCGATGATCCTTGTTCCTAAAACCTAGCAGATTATACCTTTGATCCGCTTATCTAATATCATGGATCACGGGATATGATTCCGCAACAATAAACCGATTACTACACACTTAAACGTAAGATCGATAAGGTATTTCAATAAATTCTCTTGCGATGATCCTTGATCCTAAAACCTAACTTTGATCCGGTTATCTAATATCATTCTGTAGCAATTTTCAAAGAAGTGTGATCTTTGCCAAGATCCACAGGTTTTACTTATTCAGAGGATTTTTTCATCATTGATCACCTGAAGGGATTGCATGCAGTTGACAGTTTGTCGCCATGCATGTCATCCATATGGAAGTCTTGACGCTTTTAATAACCTGACTCGCATTTCCAGCTTGATGTTTAGGTTTCGTGGCAATTTGCGGTGTTGAGCGAAACTATATCTGGCACAGCCTATTCTAAGTTCAATTTCTTGTTCTCCTATTCTTAATTTGTTGCAACTGATCCATACGCCAAAATACCTTAAGTATTTTGTATTTACTAATTCCACATCTTGTATTTTTAGGATTAATTCAAGGTATTTACTATCAGTAGATTCATTTCAATTCCAGATTACAGTCTCTGATTTGGAAAGTTTTATCTTGGATCTATTTCTTGGAAAATTTTCTGTTCAAGATCATTCTTATCCAAACTATGAATATCTATGACATCAGAGTTACTACACTGGCATCGGGAAGGAAAGCAGGATCGTTTTGGATGTGGATGGATCCAGTATTGATGCACGTTTCCTTTCTACGATTTTATTTGAAGTAGTGTGGAATATCAACATCTTGATTATGCCATTATTTTCTCATCGAGTTATGTGTGAAATCAATTTTAGATATGGCTGCTGTTGAAAGTTATCAAGGGGTGTGGCTTCTGTTATTTGGATCCATTCTTTGTTATTCTCTAGCGCCGATCCACAAGCTTCGGAAGAGTGTAGTCCTCGCCAAGGCCAATAGGATTCAATCTTTGAAAGCTATTTTTAATCTTTGATCTATGATAGCGGTTATATACAGCTGACATTTTAGATATTTCCGAAACATCTCGGTCACAGTATATCTTGATTGTTTGCTAGCTCAACCGCCAACGGATTCCGAACAGTCCGCACGTCCAATTTTCACTCACAAAGCTTGAGTCAACCTTTGTTTTGGTTTGTTTTTCAATCTTTTTCAAGCGACGCGGGATCGCCACTCAACGCCGATAGCAGCAAGAAATCATCATCTTGACAATTCGGTGATGATTAGATTCAAAACAGGGACTCATAGTCGGAAAGGAAACTTTTTCACTATTCATAAACAAACATACATACAAAAAAGTGGTGAAAAGTTGACAACCAAGAAAGGGTTCTTAAGAATTCGAATATTTCGCCATTTAACCGAATTTGAACCTGAGTTGATGGCCTCTTAATAGGATGACTTCATTACTTTCTAACAAAATTGAAAGATGTAGTCAGAGGTAATTGATTAATTATCATTATTTGTTATTACTACAATAAAAAAAAATTATTACTGACTATATTTATGAGATGAGGTATTATAACTATTTACACTATTTATGACTTTTCGGCCGTTGTACTCTCCATACTTCTTCAAGGACACACAGCTGAAAGAGTTGGTTAAAGAAATCCAGTGACTTTACCAAAAGAGTTGTGAGTTCTATCCCTGGCAGAGGTGAACAAAGAAATTAGAGTGTTGACTTACTAAAAGAGAAATAACTGAAACTGATAACCAGAGGAAAGTTACGTGGAACTAGAACAATCTATCCCGGTGGTCTAGATAAAGGGTTCAGTTCCAAATCCCAATCATCTGAAGAAGTCTAGAGTGTACAACGACCGAAACGTCGTGATATATGACAACAAGGTGACGACAACTGTGCGGACAATGTAAATAGTGCAAAAATTATTGCGATTTATACGACGCGAATTAAATTGAAATTCGAGTGCAACTTTTCCAGCCATATTTTATGGTTACGGAACCTGGCAACTTAAACGCAAATTGGATTCGTTTGACATTAAATGACCCCGTAAAATCCTAAGCATCGAATGTCAAAAAGGTCAGAGATAGATCACAGATGTTTCCCCATATCAAATGACTTAAGGCTACTCGCAACAAGACCCGAAAATCAAGTCATTAAATGATAGCCTATCGCCCAGGGAAAGGGAAGTTATCTACTCCAACCTCAATATGTTAAGTCTATCACTAGGTCCCGTTAATGTGGAATCCCATACGCGTATATGAGAGTGGTGCTTGAAATTGTCAATAAAAAATACGGCTTCTTTTCCGGATGCCACAATTGTGAGAGACAGGTCCGACATTGGCATTTGAAGTAAAATATTGAAGTTGCATCCTGGGGAACTGTTGTGGCCCTTTTAGGGCCAGCACTAAAGACACAAGAGAGGAATTGAGTTAAACAAATATATTAAGAGAAAACAGTAATACAAAAATATACAAACGAGAGTGTTACAGCAAGAATGTTTGGTCCGACTGTCAGAGCTGACTGCGAGAAACTTCCCTCTTCAAAAGGCAGTACCTGCTCCTATTTATAGGTGAGAGAATCCATGAGTGTGTGGCTAAATTACCATAACAGGAACACTTTTCCCGAAATCTGATCTCCCAGCGAAAGAGATGGTGACGTAAGATGAGCTGGTGTTAGAGGTTGAAGAGAAACATCCGATTGCTCAAAAGAATGTGGAATTTCACCAAGGGACGGACTAAGGATTATGCCTTGTGTAACGATTAGAGTACCTCCTATATCGTGTGTGTATATATATACGTGTGTGTGTGATTACATGTAACCATTCTTTTACTGCATCTGAGATTTGAAATAAAACCTTGATTTTCCAACATTGTTCAAGATTCAAGTGATTACGGTGTGTGTGTGTGGGGTGTAGTTAGAAAGATTATATTTGGGTTTCTCCCAAGTTGGGTTTTACAGAATACAGAACTTTAATATGTCATTATAAGGAACGGCAAATTTATATCTGATTAAAGTAGATGTTCTTGCTCGATTCTAGTATCATAAATTAATACTTCACCCCTAGGGATCTTTCTTTTGTTGATAACTGTTGTGGTAGGATCCACCTAATTTGCATAGTGGAGTACCGACCATATAAATATGGTTGGTACCGGGAAGACGGGAGAGGAATCAAGAGATACGCTGAGATATCAGTCTCGACGTCTGTCGAACTCTCTGCTTTAGCAGAGAGGAAACCGGACGAAGCTTTGCCGAAGGGCAAAGTTTCGTCCGGGGAGGTAGAAAGGCCCTGAACCCGTCTAGGCGGGTTCAAAGGGAATATTTTTTGGCCGAACCTACGGGCTCGGAGAAACCCACTTTAAACTCGGCCTTGTGCCACATATATTCCTCGTGGGGGGGGATATCAAATACAGAGGAATCAAGAGATTCAATCCAGAGGCTCTGCCCGACTGCGACTAAGTCAACACATTCTCCAGGGACGGTCTTCCCAGGAATATACAAAAGATTATATGTAAATATTGTGTACACTTTCTTGTTTCAATACATTTTGTTCTAAGTACATTTTGTGTTGCATTATTATTCCATGCATTAGTCAAGTTTCAACAATAACCATGCATTCTGTCTTCTTAAAATTTATGTTTAGTCCTTTCTTCTCGCTTTCCTTTAATAGATTTTTTAAGAGTTTCTCTCGTTTCCTTTCTGAGTCTGCTATCAACACCGTATTATCAGCATATCTAATATCGTTAAGAATATGGCTTTTAACTATGGAACCTAGAACTTCTAATTCTCCCAGGATTGCTTCACTATGAGAAAAAACATATATATCTTTGGGCCGCTTTCTATTTTTGTGCACTGACTGCATTCATTTTTCTGTCGGTCGTGGGTTTGCTTACAGTATAAGTTCTGGATAATTCTAGTATCCTTCCCAAGAAAACATTCGAAAACGTCGGTGCTCAGTGGTTATAATACCAAAGAATATCTAAAACTGACTTGAAATGAAGCGAGAAGAAAAAGGTTGGCAGTTCAAAGGATATCTATAACGAAACTGAAGAAGATGTTTTTTTTTTTTCCTTTTATTTCTCATTGGGGCAGAGTACAAGCATCTGCATGAGCCAAGATTCAGGGGTGGCGGGTACGACTGTGACTTTATTACCCATCCGGGACATAGATGATAAGAAAATGAAATAACTCGCATTAGTTGGTTAACATTTGCCGTAATATTGTAAATTTATATCCTTATGAAAAGTCCACATGATATGCAATTAGGCGGTGCCATTGCTATAAATAAAAACATTTTCCTTCTCAGTCAAACGTTCCTGTATAAAGCGAAGGCCTTTTCAACATCCCAAGGCAAAGAGACCGCTATCAAAATAGTCATACTTGAGTACTGCCAGTGATTTATATGCGCGCTTTTTCCTCTCAGGGAATTATCAAGGCAAATTTTACCTTAATAAAAGTCGCCTTGATAAAAGTTGTCTTTTGCCTTGAGGACGAAACGCGTTGACTAATAATAGTTTAATTATTTTTTTCATTTACGGATTACTCCTTCTGAAAATAATTTACATTTATATACATGTGAGAGAGATGGGTATACATTTGAAGTCAGTTTATATATATATATATATATATATATATATATATATATATATATATATATATATCAAAGTATATAATTGGTATATACGGAATGAATTCCAATAACCAACAATTACTATTCTTAAAAGAGTGCTCAATACAAAGTAGAGCAGATATAATTATTTTTATAAAAATTATAACATAAGTATGTTATAAGATCACTACAAAAATAGCCATTTTAATTAATCTGAAACTTTTAAAACCATTTATTTTCTTTTCAACATCATCACTTGATTAGACATAGAGCGTCTTGAAACAAAATGGCTATTTTTGTAGTGATCTTATAACATACTTATGTATATATATATAGTGGTTGCTCATATATTTAAACAGTATATTTATTGATTTTCCGCTACTCGCCTGAGTGTTCGAGAAATCTTATGAAAAATAAACGGAGCGTATACTCAAATATAAATATCCACTAAAAATAACGTTTAAAGTGTAAAAAAATTGTCAAATTAATAAAAATTCATTATATATATATATATATATATATATATATATATATATATATATGCATTTCATTGAATACTACAGACAAGGTGCTTTGATTTAGTTTTTTTATACAATTTCACATGCGATATAATATTTGTTTTTCTTTTCTGATGATAAATTATATAAAAAACTGTTCGAATGTTTTTTTTAATCCGAGCGCTTTCAGCTATACATTTAACCATTTTCAAGGATGAAATATTTTAACTGCTAAATAAGAAACAGTTTGTGACATATATGTATTTATATATTGTTTTCATTTTTCAAAACACGGTCAAGATAAAGTGTCCATGTTCATAGTTGATATTAATTTTTTGCTTTTATTAATAAGACTTCCATTACTGTTATCCATTTTTTTTGCATGTAGATGAGGCTATTATACTTGTGCTGTCAACACAACTATAATAGCATATATATATATATATATATATATATATATATATATTCATGAATCATTCATACAAAAAAACAAATATAGAGGTTAATGATTTAAATGGCGAGAATACATCCTCGCAAACAATATAAATAAGATACATCAACCCCGGACCTGTATATTTATATTGTTTGCGAAGATGTATTCTCTCCATTTAAATCATTAAGCTCTATATTTGTTTTTTGTATGAATGATTCATGAATTCATAAATTATAGTTTGCAAATTATATATTATATATATATATATATATATATATATATATATATATATGAAAATATATAGAAAATAGGAAGGAACTGGTTAAGTAAAAAATCCAAAGTCCCTTTAGTATTTTAGTTATTATTTTTAAAAATAATGCTCGATACAAAAGTAGAGCATAAATATAATTATTTATTTAAAATGATTCCAAATCGCTACATAAGAGGTCTCATATTTCAAAACAAGAGCCGAAAACTTCAATATAATCCTTTAAATTAAATTGAGTTGAAATTAAAATGGGCTCCGTTCCATCTCCAAGCGAAATTTTTGTTGGAATAACGAATATCTGAAATTTACTTAACCATTTTCAAGGATAAAATATTTTAACTATATATATATATATTATGGCAATATATATAATATATTTATAACGTGTGTTTTTCGACCATGAGACCCGCGTCCAAATCTCACCATAGCCGATTTGTCAAGAAGAGGATTTCTTTATATTATCTACCTGAAATGCGATCTGAACGTGCACCACTGTAGGAAAGTGCTTGAAATCCACATCACGAGTTAACCCAGGCCTTGTCAGTGAAAATTGGTTTATTTAAACAATTTAGGGACCGTCGTTGCATGTTTCTCCAATGTTTTGTGAGGAACAGTTTTGGCAATATATATATATATATATATATATATATATATATATATATATATATATATATATATATCTGAACTTTATTTCAATATTTCATGAGCTTCGATCCTTAGCTTTGATAAATTAATAATAAACATGTCATTTTTCGTTTATGATCGATTTCATCACGATACTTCTGTTTAGCTTAGAGAGCAATTAAACATTCTTATTACACAAAATAGAGTTTAATAGTGTTATAAAAACCTCGGATATTTCCAGTAAGATATCTTTAATCATTTCTTAAATACAACGGTTCAAAGCTTTATCTAACAATTGAACAACTTCGCTGTTACACCCGGTATAGCCGGAGCACCAGACCAAATATGTCAGCAATATTCAATGCACAGGTGAATGGTAGATTTATTAATATGCAAGATGGATTCTGGCGAGAAAATATTGCCTTGTACTCCCCACTGAGTCATTCTTCTTAACAGCAGGCCATTTCAATAGAATCACTCCATTTCATGTCAGTAGAAAATGTGAAACAATGAATAGAAGATAGCATTAATCATATGAATTTTCGTTATTATCACTTGTGTAAGATGCGGGATCTGACCAGTACTTAATCTGAAATATTCACTATATTGATTGATTCATTTTCTACGGTTTATCAACCCTATGCGTGTTATTTAATGACAGAAAACACTTTTAGACAGTAAGTATTTTCTTCTTCTTTTTTGAGATATATATATATATATATATATATATATATTGCTAAACTAACTTCAAATGTATACCCATCTCTCTCACGTGTATATAAATGTAAATTATTTTCAGAAGGAGTAATCCGTAAATGAAAAAATAATTAAACTATTCGGGTCTCATGGTCGAAAAACAAACGTTATAAATATATTATATATATTGCCATATATATATATATATATATATATATATATATATATTATATATATTTACTGATAGAATTCCTACTAATTAACCCATACCTGGGGAGAAGGGAAGAAGTATATTCATACCTTTCTTTAGGGTGTTTCTGCGTATGTGAATACAACAAACCCAACGTGAACCGAAACTCGGATCTCCGACCAACAATTTCGAGCATTTCTCCCTCGCACCATCGAAGCTCATCAGCTGTTATCCTAACCAACGCCTTTATCTACTGGGCCATGTCCTCATGGACACATGGCTCAGTGGATAAGGACGTTGGTTAGATCTAGTGACTAGACCCAAAGAGTTGTGAGTTCAATACCAGGCTACAGCAGTGGTGTATCAAAAAGCTTTGAGTTAAAATAGTTGAGTTAAAAGGGATATAACCGCAACACCCGGAAGAGGCATGGCACGTGGAACTAGAACAATCTACCCTGGTGGACAAAATAAAGGGTTCGGTTCGAAATTCCAATTAGCCGAAGAAGGTCGGAGCGTACAAAGACCGAAATGTTGTGAATATTGCAATAAAGATGAGGACAACAGTCGGAATAATGTAAATAATCATAATACCTCATCTCAGAGATATAGACAGATAGTTATATTTTTTTTACTAAAGTTCAGCCAACTCAAAAGCGGAGAGCCGCTCAAGGTAGAGGATTAGCGTTAAAATGGCTTTAATTCTTGGCGAGATATGAGTAAAAGCGCAGGTGGTAGTATGTGAGGATTATGACGATAAAGACGATAAATACGATTGAGCATTGATTTGGAGAGTTTAAGATATTAATACTCACAGAATTATCTAGGCGGGTTTTTTTTTTCCACAGAATAGCATTTCTTAGGAAACAAAACTGAGTGAGTGGAAATATGAAATATAGAAGAAATGGGTGTGATTCGGCAAAGTCGAAGTAGCATAGCGTTTCATTATAATAAAGTTCTGAAATGGTGGAATTAAACAATGGCTGTTATCAGAACATTTACCATTCTTATGAGTTTGATATTGGCAGTTCATGTTTCACAAATAATGTTTTTACAATGCTAATATCTTTTTCTATATTTTTCATTATCTTCATTATTATTTCCGTTAATAGTGCCGTTTTAAAGTATTTCTATTTGAATAATTCATATCCATTTTTTTTCCTGTGGGTATTTCTTTGGTTTTGAGCACACAGAACAGTTTTTATGTTCCATAGATTCATTATTTTCATAAACGACTTTTTTTTTTCTATCGTAATTTATTCATTATTTTCGCGTTGGTAAATCTTAGTCGTCAGTTGTCATTTGTCATTTGATCTTTTCAATAATACACACACACACACACACAAATGCACACACACACACACACACATATATATATATATACATATGGGATTTTTTTATATAGCAAGAACAGTTTTGGAGGAAAGTAGAAAAAGTTTTCGTATGACACATTTCGTCCCTTAGGACATCATCGAACTAGGTGTGTTTAAATTGATGTGAGTACACATGCGCAGGAACGAGAAGCTATGAATTTTAAATTTTCAATAATTTTTACGCATATTAAGAAAAATTCTAAAATATAATTATAAGTATATATAATTATAATTATGGATAAATATATATTATATAATAAGTATATAATATAAGAAATTTCATTCAGATGAGCACCGTGGAAGATGGTAAGAACGTGAAAGCATATTTACTGTTGATGAACTAACGATTAAACCGATTTCAAAACATTTTCTTCTTAGTGAATGATATTCTTTTAATATATATGTTTCTCAATATATATATATTATATATATATATATATATATATGTATATATATATGTATATATATATATGTATATATATATATATATGTATATATATATATATATATATGTATATATATATATATATATATATATATATATATATATATATATGTATATATATATATATATATATATATATATATATATATATATATATATATATATATATATATATATATATATATATATATATATATATGTATATATATATATATGTATATATATATATATATATATATATATATGTATATATATATATATATATGTATGTATATATATGTATATATATGTATATATATATATATATATGTATATATATGTATATATATATATATATGTATATATATATATATATATATATATATATGTATATATATATATATATATATGTATATATATAACATATATATATACACACATATATACACACACATATACACACACAATATACACATATATATACATATATGATAGTCTGTCAATGTTTACATAGATGATTTCCTAAGCAACGATAAACACCGTGCATATAAGACGCTATATATGCGAAAATCACATATGCACCGCATCTCATGACGTCATATGACCACATATATGTATATTGGGGATATATAAGTATATAATATATATCACTATATCTAATCAATATATATCATAATTATTTTCCCTAAAATAATGCGTATATCTATATTAAAATATTGACAAAATTAAAAATGATATATTAACATATATATATATATATATATATATATATATATATATATATATATATATTAATCAAATTGATAAAATATATATGGCAAAACATCACAATTTATTCGACATAGCCGATGGAAGATTATTCATATTTCATCGAGTTTTAGAAAGATCGACATTACACATCCATGCAAAGCTGAGACTTGATGTGCTAAAGACTGATATCAAACATTAGATTTTTTAATGCATACCAATTTTAAGTATTTAGTTTGAAATACATCGTCCGAAAATATACAGAAATACCTTATTTCCGCACGTTTTGATAATAATAAACTAACCTTAAGTGTTACTATTTTCAAGAATAAATCAAAATAAAATTGATATCTTTTGTATTAGATAAATTGAATAGAAAATATATTCAAAACAGAATCTTTATTAAGAATCACATTACCAAAATATCGTTTTTTACTGTATTCAAGAAAGGAAAAAACTGAAGGAAAAAAGACGGAAAATAGTAGGAAATAAATAAGAACTTTTAAAAAAAGAAAAAAGGAACAGAAAAATAAAAATAAAAAATTGAGAGCGAGAAGAAAGATAAAAAAAAATGGAAAAACAAATAGAGATTTTTAAAAAAGCATTGTTTTAGAAAATCAAATAAAGTAGAACATTGAAAATCGAATAAAAGAAAAGTAAATTTCCTTTTGAAGAAAACGTACAACAAAAGAAAGAAAGAAAGAAAACCCAAGAAAGTCCAAATAATCTGCTATTTATATATTTGCATATGTATATATCTATTTGTATATATCTATAATATATATATATATATATATATATATATCCATATATTTGTATATGTATATAGTGAATTTATATATATCTGATATGTAGATATATATATATGACTAATATGTTGATCTATATATCCACAAAATCTCTATCCATATCTATATATAAATCTATATATATTTATCCATATAAATCCATAATCTATCATCTTTCTTTATATATCATCCATCCATAAGTATATATATATCCATAAAAATATATATATATATATATATATAGAAAAAAATAGATTATTATTATATGTAAGGATAAAATAATCTTTTAAAAAGGATACAGAATTATCACATCGATTAAAATTTTAGATAACTTTCAGTATGATAACATCTTACAGATGTGCAAGTGGGATTATCATTTCAACTTAGAGTTAAATAGATTCTTAGTGTTTAAAGGTGAGTGCAATAGTTTTATAAACACCTTGGAGAATTCCAATAAGATATCTTTCATCATTTCTAGCATAAAACGGTTCTAATCTTAATCTGACAATTAGAAATTTTCTAAATTTGGCCATTATACCCAGTACACACACACACACACATATATATATAGGAAATATTTAAGTAAAAGCAGCAATATGCAAAATATTAACACAAAAAAAGAGTGGGGCCTTTAAAAAAGCCATGGGTTTTCCACAGCGATTAAATAACATCGCTGGAAAACAGCCATTAATCAAAGTGGTGAGCGTCGGAAGAAAATGAAGACAAGGTGTGAATTTTAAAATGGGGGACGTTAAGTGAGGTCGTTTGGTGCAGAAGCTGGTTGTCTGAAAACGTTTTGTAAAAAACGACAAAACAGTGTACAAGATGAAGCAAGGAAACAGATGAGCGAAGGAAAAAAAGGAAAAAAAGATTTGTCAGGAAAAAAAAAAATAACTGTGATAGTAGTGTGAGCCGATGTCTTTTAATTATTCACTGCCGGCAGAAAGGTATCGTGTGAAGCCGATCAAAAGAGAAGTGACAAGAAAGATATCCCAAGAGTTAACAGGTTAGTAAAAAGGAAAATAAAATAAAAAGGATGAGAACAGAAAAAGGTGAAATCTGTAAAGACAAAAAAAGGATAAAGGAAATCACGGGAAGTGACAGGACACTGAGGGAGCGGGTGAGATAAAATAGATGCCAGGAAAGAAAGAAGCAGATTTAGAAAGAGAGAAGGGAAAAGAGATAGAGAGAGAGAGAGAGAGAGAGAGAGGCTAAGAGGAAATAGAGAGAAAGATAGATTTGTCACTCAGTTATGTGCCATGCGTGATACCCGCTCAGGCGATCATGTATCTTTCGATACATGGCTGACGAGGCAGTAGGTTGCCATTTCCTTCTGCGGTAGACCAGTTGCCATTTAAGGCTATAGAATCCGGTCTGTACTGCTATTTACCCATTTGGGGGAGAAGAAGATGATTCATACCTTTAGGAGGAGGAGAAGAGGATTCATACCTTTTAAAGGGTATTAGCATTAAGTGAATGTAATGGATTCACTGGAATTCGAGCTGCCATCTATTACATACCACCGTGCCTCAGGTTTTTAGGTGTCCCGGGTTGAAAAAGAGAAAAGAGAGAATCAAGAAACATCACTACTGGCAAGCCCACTGAGATGGGAATGAGAGAAAGACTTCGTGTAAGAAAAAAAAAAGAAAGAGAAAAATAAGGAATCATGGTTTGAGGAAGATAGTATATAAATATTTACAAGATTACTAAGAGGGGAGGAAAGAGAGAATCCATAAGAAAGGAAAGAGTGCAGAACAGTAAAATCAAAAAATTCAAAGAGGGCTTAGGAGACAGAGAAAATCAATACATGAAAAAATTCACCTGCTGAGAGGGCGAGAGAAAGGACTGAGAGAAATAGAGAGAATAGAAAAGAGAGTAGAGAAGGGCCACAAATGATAAGCCCGCATAAAAAGAGAGTTTGAAAGAGGAGGCCAAAATGATAAGATATATGAGAACCGAGAGATGTTAGGAGAAATATTTTTTTTGAAAGAAAGGGAGAGGCTTGAGAGGACAAAGAAAAAGAGACTTTTTTTTTTAGAAAAGTTGAGAAAGAGAGTAGAGAAGGGCCACAAATGATAAGCCCGCTGAAATATAAGTGGTAGAAAGACTAAGTGAGTGTCAGAGAGAAAGAGAAAAATCAATACATGAAAATTCACTGAGAGGGGGAGAGAGAGACAGAGAGAAAATAGAGAGAAAGAAATACAGGTTGAGAAAGAGAGTAAAGAGGAGCTACGGCTGATAAGCCCACTGAGTGAGTGTCAAAGTGAAGAGAAGAATCAATACATGGACATTAACTGAGAGAGGGGCTGAGAGAAAATAGAGAGAAAGATAGAAAGGTTGAGAAAGAGAGTAAAGAGAGACCACGATTGATAAGCCCACTGAGATGTAGACGGGAGAAAGAAAGTGAGTGTCAGAGAGAAATAAGAAAGGTGGATTTAAGGAAGATAGCATAAAAAAACATCTACAAGACTATTAAAAGGAAAGAATGAGAGAGAGGGAGAGAGAGAGAGAAGGGATAAGGAAGAGGAAGTGGTAAAGAAAACAAAGAGTGGAAGAAATAGCAATGAAAAAATGAGTCAGTAGGAAAAGAATATACCAAGAAAGAGAGAAAAATTATGCATGTAAGATCACTGAGAGAGGGAAAGAGAGTGAACTGAGAGAGAGAAAAAAAAGAAAGTTGGAAAAAGAAAGAGAGTAAAGAGAAACATCACCACTAACAGCCCACTATAACGTAAGAAACAACATAAATTTAAGACTTCCAACATCAGTAAAAACTAAAATGAATCGCACATATCTCTCGAAAAGAAAATGATGACATAATGGCAAACATGAATAAACATGGACGCAATAAGACGTCTTATCAAAACGACAGTTTTTCGCATGACACCGCTTTTTGAACAACCTTCAGTCTTTGGTGATGTTTATTGTTTTAAAAAGCGATGAATAGAATTGGAATAAAAGGTAAACATATGACGAAAGTGAATTTTTACATTTTCTTTATAGCAAAAATATTAAACATTGTTTATTTATTGAATTGTTTATTTACAAGAATGATTTTATATTTACTACACTCTAAAAATACAATTAAAACTAATGCGATTCAATATTTATCATTTACCAATTTATGAAGAAATAAATGTGAAAACAATTTGAGATTTATAGATAATTTATAATTAATAAACATTTACTAAATTATAAATAGATAAACCAACTATAAGAAAATCCTTATTTACCATTTTATAAAGCTTGAATCTATTGCCAATTAGCGGTAGCCGATGTTTTGCAAAACATAGCAATAAATAAAAATAAATTGTGTAAATAAACAATCTAATAAATAAATAATGTTCATTATTTTTGTTGTCAATTCTCAAGAACAAAGAAAATATATAAATTCAATTTCATGTGTTTAGGTTTTATTACACTACTAATGATCGCTATTTTAAAACAATAAACATTGCCGAAGAGTAAGTATGTCCACTGTTTTCGCGGAAAAACAGCATAGCGTAAATGAAAAATGCCACAAACTTAAAGAAAATAAAGTATTATCGTCAAAATGCTTATGTTATTATTAAGATGAAAGAAAAAAGTATTTTTTAATTATTTTTGAAATTTTTAATATTTTCTAACACGTTCGAAATTTTGGTTAAATTCGTCTTTGTTTACGTCATCGCGCGGTGACGTTTAAAATAACAGTTTTTTTTATGTTTTTTACCGTTGAAAACATATTGATTTGGAAATTCTTGTAAAAATAAAATAATTGTCCAATCTTAATGAAATTTTCAGGACTTATTCACAAATGAATGAAATTATTTTTGAAATATTTTGTTTTTAGAAAATTTTGGTAAAAAATATTTACATTGAGCACTAATTTGTAAAAAAAAAATATCAATAAGAACACCGGATTATATATCTTACTGGACCGTGCGCATGTGAAGTCGCATCAACGTAAACAAACCTAGTCCAATGAAATCATAAGAAAGAAAATTTGTCATACGAAACATTTTCCACTTCGTCATACATCTTTACTCTAAAACTGTTCTGGGTATATAATCATTTATATGTGAGTATTTCATCTCTCTCTCTCTCTCTCTCTCTCTGTATATATATATATATATATATATGTATAGCCTTACTGTATGTGAAAAAATTGCGCTCTGAAGATGACAATTTGAAATTGTCAAAAGTACTTGGTTGGCAAGAGTCCATTTGACAACTAGAATATAAGGATCTTATTATTCAAGGAATTGATATTAAGGTAATGTCTCATTAAGTCTTGCTGGCGAAGTGATTTCGTCATTAATAACATTAACACTGCTATTTAATTCTTTGAATAAATTGTTTATTTATGATATAAAATATAAGCTACGTACTCTAATATATTTTATCTATATCTATATCTATATATATATAATGAAATATATATATATATATATATATATATAATGAAATATATATATAATGAAATACATATAATGAAATATATATATATAATGAAAATATTGTTATAGATTTCGTATCAGCTTGCACTGAATATTTTTGCTATTGACAATTTAGAAATAATATTTTCTCATATGAAAATAGATAATTGTTTTCATAGAAATGCAAAAAGTATTCTATTGCTAAATCAATTTAAAATCTCCGTTATTTTTGACGGAACATTGAAACTAGTGTTAACATAACTGAGGTGTTTTCTTTAAACAGATAATGATTAGATTCACACTTTGGAAGTGTTATGGGTTTTACAGGAATTTGACAATACAAGGGAGCGATATTCACAGATAGATAGAAAGAGAGAGAGAAAGAGAGAGAGAGAGAGACAGAAAGAGAGAGAGAGAGATTGATGGAAAACAAAGGATAGGAGATAGAAAAAGTAAAGAGGCTGAAAGTGAAAACAATGAATTGGATAGAGATGCAGAAAAAAAAAATGAAAATCAGTGCGATTTTTGAATTTATTTTGCTGTGCGTAGATTTCATTATAAAAAACAAAACAAAAAAAAGAAGATATTTTCTATTGAAAACCTCCAAAATAAATTTCGGTATTCATTTGTTAATCTGTTGAGTAAAAAATGTTTTATTTTCTTCTTTTTAGTATTGTTTATCGCATCATCTTTTCGGCGAGTCTCCAGCGTCTCCTATTTTATATTGAATTCCTTCTATTTAGTTGATTCAAATGCAAAAGATATTTGATTTTTTTGTTGATGACGCGCTAACCTCATTATTTTGCATTCAGTGAAAAAATAAAAAATAAAACTGATAATAAACAAAGAAAATTATTAATTCTAACTGAAGCTTTGTCGGCGTTAAAATTAAGACGAAATCTTTTGTGTTCGGATTTATTGATAAACAATTGGTTTCTTAATTATATTTTGTCCTGATTTTTTAATTCAAATTCAATATTTTAATGCAACTGACGTGTCTTATTCGATCAAAACTCTTCTAATTCAAACCGAAGAGTTATAGATTTTACAAGCTTTTGAAAATACAAAATAAGAGAAATTATATTTGCCTGTGCGTTGACACATATATGTACCCCACCCCCCAATAGAGAAATAAGAAAATACATTCACGCATCACCGTTCGTTAAATTTTGGTCTATATTGATTAAACTATATAGTATAAGATTTCAAAATAAATAATCTATTTTTTTTGGTAAAAAAAAGAAAGTTAGAGAACAAGAGGAATGCGGGTTTACCCAACTTGTCTGACAAAGGACTTCTGCTAAACCCCCGTAGATGGCTTTGACAAATGAATATATTAAAAAAAAGGGAGCAAGGTCTTATTTTTTATATTTTAACTAAAAGCTATACTTAGATTTTGATTTGTTTTTTGCTTCTCTTGGGGGCCTTTGGTTCTCATTGAACTTCTTTGCATTGAACACAACACAGAATACTACACAGTATACTAATCTTGATTTTTTGTTGATGACGCGCTAACCTCAATTTCTATCGAGTGATTAGACCGTTCAAATCTCACCATGGTCGATTTTTCAGGACAGTACCTGTCTGTAGGGCGCGATCTCAGCGTGTGGCACCTTTGAAATGTTCTTTAAAACCATACCAAGAGTTGAGCCAAGACTTTTGATTGAACTTGGGTAGATTGAGCCATCGGTGACTGTGCTAGCCCGAAGTCCCAATTCATGTGCTAGTCTTGTTCAAACTGCCGATCACACTAGATAACCCGATCTCACTTTCCCTCAGCATAGTTGCAGTATAAACCACTGATGGGTTCTGTAGGTGTTGAACAAACATAAATCTGCCTGAGCAGTTGCCATCAATGGTGACTGGGGATTAGCTAGCCTACCTAGTGAATTCCAGTGCCTGCGCCATTTACTAATCATATTTATCTAATTCTAACTTATGTATGCTACATAGCCGTACCTAATAATTCTATTACCAGACCAACAAATGTCTCTCAACATAACTACTCCGAACTACACATACAATTGCCAAGAAGAGTCGTATGTTTTGTACTTCGGATCGTGGAGAAAATTGTAGCTGACGGAAGGTACACAAGTCGATACACGATCAATATTGGCTGGGTCACCGCGGAGAGGGGGATATGATGTTGAAAGACCCGAAACCACTAAAGAACCACGGCTAGAAACATTACTGATGATGTGTACTAAAGCATCCAATAGATGTATTTTACGAAATATCACGATCATGAATCCCGTATCCGTTGGGGTCGTAGAAGCACCATATCGACCGCAGTGATGACAGCAGTGGTGTGTTTTGTACAAGCCAGCGTGATAGGCTGGTTTGAATTCAGTTTTCATTTTCCTAGACTGGTTAGGTCCCAGTCTGTCCTGTTGCTTACACATAGCTGAAAGGGGAGATGGATTCATATACTTCCCAAGGTTATTATCACTGGAATTTGAATTCAAGCATCTGATTCCTCAATCCGGGTCTGGATTCATTATTTCACTTTACCTTCTTGGGAAGAAACTATCCAAATAAAAGCTTATTTTTTTTATTGCCAATAAAATACGAAATACACATCCGCGTACATGACTGTTAGCTGTAATGGTGAAAACTGGTGAAAATAAGGAATTTAACCCGCCGGAATATATTCAATAGAAATAGCGATATACGTGTTTCCTTACGAGTGTCGGAAACTGTTGCATGGAAAATAATTCATCAACAACAAGACAGAGTAAGTTGTTCTGAACTTTGTCACGACTATAAATTGATGATTGTGCAGCTCCAATCCAACTATGGCGGTAATACTCATTTTTTGTCTGATCTGACTCTTACAAATTCACGTGGGATCAGGTACCACACCTACTATTCTCTATCGTTACAACAGTTTAGATCAAACGCATTTCGCACAAGAATGAAACACGTTTGAAGACTACCAACAGCAGCAAAAAATAAATTTGATAAATTTAACTCGAAGAAAAAATAATGTCATAATCAACATGTTGGCTTTCCACACTACTTCAAACAAAAAGTTAGGAAGGAAACCCACATTAATACTGGTAACAGCGATAATTTGAAAGCCACTTGAAAAAGCCTACATTCGTGAAAAACTTTTTCAAGAGAATGATTTTATAAATTTCAACCAAAAGCAGCACGGAAGCCTGTTCGTTAGATGAATGCCAAATATTTCCTTTTAGGGAAATGGCTAATAATGCCATTGGCATTAGTAATGAAAGCTTTTTATAAAAAATTGTTACTCACGCCAAGGTAGAGAAAACCTTTGCTCTAAAGAAAGATTTTGCAAGGAAGTTTAATGATTTCAGATCTGTGGAAGATCAATTTAATTTTAATAATCTCTAATTGTTTTCCTGATTAATTAGTTTTCTACGGCTTGTCAACGCTTTGCAAGTTATTAAACGCAGGAAATATTTTTAGGTTATAAAATTCTTTTTAACATTATAATGACTCAGTGATACAAGTCTTGATAATTAACCCATGTTTGGGGGAGAAGAGGTGGATTAATAATATTACCAATGATATGTGCAAGTAAGTTGGCCTTTGCATGGAGTTTTGCTGCCATATATGGTCTGGAGCCTCTTCTGTTTGTGTCAATGTTCTTGATAAAATCCAGAGACGGATATGCAATGTAATTGGCCCTGATCTGGCATCTCGTTTGCAGTCGCTGTCTGACAGACATGTCGTCGCCTCCTTCTGTCTTTTTTACAAATACTTTCATGATCCGATGAGCTGCTTTCGCTGGTTCCCAGACTTCATGAATTTAAGCGTTCAACTAGGCTGGCATCTCGCTCTCACTCTTTCCCTATCGAAACTGTTAAATGTAGCCGTCTCTTCTACTCCAATAGCTGCATGTCTCGCACTTCTGGCCTGTGGAACTCCCTCCTCTTTTCCCGTTTCCCTGATAGCTATAATCTCCAACTATTCAAATGTAATGTCAATCGATGTCTCTTGATCTATCCTCCTATCATTCTCCTCATCCTTTCCTTTATTATTCCTCTTTGCTCTCGTTTCAACA
>CAHIKZ030004362.1:1182500-1187500 GCA_903632075.3 Acanthosepion pharaonis | reverse complement strand
CTACATGTTGACGTTGAATATATACATGTTGACGTTAAATATGTACATGTTGACGTTGAATATGTACATGCTGACGTTGAATATGTACATATTGACGTTAAATATGTACATGTTGACGTTGAATATGTACATGCTGAATATTTATATGTTGACGTTGAATATGTACATGTTGATGTTGAATATGTACATGCTGAATATTTATATGTTGACGTTAAATATGTACATGTTGACGTTAAATATGTACATGTTGACGTTGAATATGTACATGTTGACATTGAATATGTACATACTGAATATTTATATGTTGACGTTGAATATGTACATGTTGAATATTTATATGTGTACATTGTTATTGAGAGGAAAGAAAAAACTGGAAGAGAGTTCTACAAGTGAGATGTGCGAGAGAAGAAACTATTGGCACAGAACTTACGGTTGCATTTAGCAATTTCATTAGTAAAATAATGTGACCAATCTGTCAATCTTATACAGTGTAACCCGGATATAAGAGAGTTGTCGGGACCGGAGAAGAAGTCTGTTATATCCGGGTTTCTCTTATATCCGGATTTCTCTTATATCCGGGTTTCTCTTATATCCGGGTTTGGTCTATTTTGTTTAGGTAAGTATGGGAACACTTTGGGACCAGAGAGAATCTCTCTTATATCCGGGTTTCTGTTATATCAGGGTCTCTTATATCCGGGTTACACTGTACTACGATTTAATTCATGAAGTCGAGGTATCAAAGAAGAGATGTTCATCCGAATAATTGCCATCGAAATATTTGTAGAAAAGACACAGGAATACCGTATTACAAAAGAGTGACAGTGACTGAAACCGAGATGCCCGGTCGAAATCTATAATATTACAGATTGATTTTCCGATTTTGTCCCAAATCTCAAGATACATAGCAGAAGCATCCAGGCCTGATATGTCTATATTCAATGCACTCACGAAAGGTGCAGTTTCAGGTGAGAAAAAATATCTAGCACAAACTAGTGAACTAAATATTAACATTTTATTCCTTATATTAATTCCACTTCATGACAGAGAAATGTACAAGACCGACAAAGCGCAATGATTTACCTTCCTGGAGGTTAGCATGAGCCATACTGATGGAAGGCAAAAAAAGTTTTTTTAAGATTACTAAGATAGAACAGTTTTGTTTTAAAAGTTGAAATAGCCATTTTGGGCCCCATTTAACAACGGATCGAAGCTCACTTACAAGATCAGCTGTCAAGTTACCTGTATACAACGTATCAGGCTTACCATTATGTCAATCGTTGCCTCATACGCATAGATAGAGTGTCGAAAACTGATGACATCGGGAAGGCCATCGATGAAAACAGGGATGAATGTAGGACCGAGGGTGGTGCCATTGGCATTTATGTAAAAAAAAACCTAGGCTAGGGGCCATTCAAATAACAACTATTTCTTCATTTGATAAAATTGAATTGAATCTGTTATGGTGAAACACACCTATTATATAGTTAATAGACTCTCCCACCTAATATAAGTAGGAGTAGTTAGAGAAACGAGGGTCAGTCGATGTCGGAGGACCGGCTGAACGGTTGAACTCTTTGCCTTCGGGCGGGGAGGAACCCGAACGAGGCTACGCTGAAGGACGGAGTCTCGTTCGGGGAGGTAAACCGACCCTGAACCCGTTTATGCGGGTTCAAAGGGTATATTTTTGGCCGAGCCCACGGGCTCGGAGATCCCACGTTAAACTGGCCTTGTGCCACATGATGCCTACGTGGGGGGGGTGACTAAATACTAGTCGATGTCGGACGACAGTCGAACTCTCTGCCCGAAGGCAGAGAGGAACCCAGACGAGGCTATGCCGAAGGGCAGAGTTTCGTCCGGGGAGGTCGACAGACCCGATCCCGTTTATGCGGGGTCTACGGAGATTTTTTGACCGAGCCTACGGGCTAGGGAACCCCACATTAAATTCGGCCTTGTTCCACATGTGACTGAGTGGGGCAGTTACTAAATAGAGTCGATGTCGGACGAGATGACAGTAGTCGACAGTTAGTCGAATACGAAAGTAGTCAGCGACCACAACAAGATTACTCTGCGTAATACCTATTATATCAAGTCTCTAACGTTTTGTACGCCGAACCTATTTTAGGACCGATTTAGTACAAATACAAGCCTCCACTACGAAATTACTCCACAGCAACCTTGGCGACGAGGATTCGAACTCATACGGTGGAAAAAAAAACTCCACAACAAAATCCCAAATTCTAGCAGAAACATCGTCACCCTTCAACTTCTGAAGACGATCAGCATGCCAAACCCTGGCAAACGCCTTCGAGATAACTAAAGCAAAAATCCGAGCTTCCCCAGGCGTATCGAGCAGATTCTTTCAGCAATAATCTTTAAAAATGTTGACGTTGAGATGCGGAAGCTACATTCTGAAAGATAATCTTACGAAGTGAAAGGCTTAACTATTTCAAACAGATTAGAGCTCGTAATACTGCCGAAAAGATCAAATATCCGATGTTAGTATCATGACTCACAGTATTGGCGAAGCTTTCTGATAGTCATCTCTATATTAAATTTAACTCCTCTTTAAGAAGGTCAGATATATCGTGTACCCAGTGAGGATCAAATTCACACCATTAATAATCATTAATTCACGATAAGAGACCCATATGTTTGTGTCGTTGTCAAACAATGATAAAATACCAGTAGTATATTCAAGATTTCATTAAAGAGTGGCCCTATATTTTTGCTACGAACTGTTTCATCTTACAGATTAAATAAAACCTGGTTGGCGTGTGCCTTTTCCGCTGGTATCAACTCTGAACGTGTCTCAATTTACTGCGACTTACGACGGGAAGAATTTAATTGATTGATCGATCATCCATCCGACTAGCGAATTGAACTCAAATGCCTTTGTCACACGCGCAGGGAATACATTTCAGCCATTCCGACTGCCGCTCATCAACTTGCTGCTGCGAAAATCTCTAGGCGATCTCGCGAGATTCTCGTATCACTGTCAATGAATAGACGAATCAGGTTGTTATTCCTGATTGTTTCTTTTCAAACATTTCTTGACACGACTCTAAACTCTCCTCGTTCGTCGTTTCGTCGTTTCTGTCTTGGAAATTAATAGCAAGGTTAGGACAAATTGCCCGGATAAATTGTCTTTATTACGCCTTCATATGCCATTTTCCGTTTGATAATGTTTCGGCAAGGTTCTAAGAAGCGAAAGACCACAACAAACGATTTTACTTCGGCGTCTCGACGTGACGTAAATTATAGTAAACTATTTACATTATTTATATTATTCGGACTTTTATCCTCATCTCCATTGCCATATTCACAACATTTTGGACGTTGTACACTCTGGCCTTCTTCAGGTGACTGGAATTTCGAACCGAACCGTTTATTTCGTTCCAACTGTCATGCCTCTTCTGGATGTCTCAGTTATTTTCTTCAAATCTCCAAGTTTTTTTGGTTCACCTTTGCAGCAGCCAAGTATTGAAGTCTTTGAGTCTAGTCACTAGATCTAACCAACGCCTTTATCCACTCGCTGTGTGTCCTCGACGACAATCTACCCCGGTGGACGAAATAAAGGGTTCGGTTCAAGTTCCAATCTCCTGAAGAAGGCTGGCGCGTACAACAAGCGAAACGTTTTGAATATGGAAATGAAGATGAGGATAACAGTCGGAATAATATAAATAATCATAATACTTCATCTCAGAGTTATAGACAGATCTATAACGAACTAGTGTGATGCACCATTACTGTGGTGTGTGTTCTTCACCTAGTACCCCAAGATCTGTCTTGTGCCAGAACTTAGTTTTGTATATTAAATAATAATAATATATCAATAATAATAATAATATATCAATAATAATAATAATGATAATATATCAGATAGATGTATTAATCGTGCGTGAAGTCACTACGCTTATTTTAAATCTGTATTAGGTCATGAAAAGTGACTGTGTTAGTAATTAGGGAAAAAAAATCTCTATACATCGTTAAAGACGCCGAAAAAAATGATCTAAAATGTTTCTGATTCCACGAGTCATGGTCTCGGTTTAATTTGTGACGCACGGTGGTCGATAATAATTAAACATAACTGAAGACTTCAATGTTAAAATAAAACAGTATTTAATTACAACCGCAAAGAAATACTTAACAAGAACAAAGTAAAAGTCAACAGAAGATAATCAAACATTTCAGTGAATACCTTGTTAGTAGCCTGGCTCAGCTTAACGTCCGGTAAATCTTAAACCCAAACCTAAATCAGCAATGCACAACAATTCACACTAATTCGACTGGATAATTCCACTCAATAATCACTCAATAACCAATCCAGTCAGTAGGAAGACACTGCTATTTATACACCTGGCGGAAAAAATATATTCATAAGAATAGAAGAATAGAAACTAGCTTAAAAGCCGCCCCATCTGACGGTATTTAAGCTGGATTCTGTAGAGGTCTCTTGATTGGGCCTTCATCGCAATAGATAGGGAGGAGTAGATGCGATAGGTAACAATAAACTTCAGAATAACTCAAAATTGATCGCTTCATTTAAGTATTCCATTAATATTTAAGCTTACCTTTTGAAAGTTCAACGATAATTCTTCTGCTGCTACTTAATTTAAAGGCTGTTTGATGTACAGTGCTGTTCAATAAAAGTGACTCACCTGATTTTTTTTACTTAAAATTTTTTTCGCCTATTGTTTTTGGAGTCAAACTAATTTTTAATCTTACTAATATAAAGACCCCTTTCCAGCTTAGTAAAAAAGTTTACTCACCCTAAGGTATTCTATTGATAATTATAATTTTGAATATAAATGAAATTTACGGAAAAACTGCAAAAAAAAGTGAATCAGTTTTTCCTGCAACTAGTAATCAAAAGAAACATAACCGAACAGCTTTAAATAAAGAATAATAGAGGTATAATTTATTTATAATAGGTAGTATAGTTCGAAATATTTAATAATCTATGGGTCCTCTTTTATTTTGAATAACTTTTTCAACCCTTT
>CAHIKZ030004362.1:1122500-1180000 GCA_903632075.3 Acanthosepion pharaonis | reverse complement strand
ACTTTTCTTCACTACCTTTTGTAGGAGATTTTGTAATTTCTTTTCCGTGTCTGCTATCAATACTGTGTCATCTTCGTATCTTATGTTGTGGCCGCCAATGCTGAATCCCATTAAGATTTCCAATTGCCTCGCTGTATTGGTTGAACCGGTCCGCCAAGAGGATACATCTTTGCCTTACGCCCTTTTCTATTTTTGTATATTCGCTGAACTCAATCTTTATGCGCATGTATGCTGTTTGCTGCCAGTATAGGTTCTTGTTTATTCTAATATTTTTCCAGAATATATAAAGGTTCCTGAGCAGTTCCAACAGATCCTTATTGCGTACTTTGTCGGAGGTTTTTGCTTAGTCTATGAAACATAGGTAAACGAGCTTCTTCATGTCTATTACTCTTTCTGATAACATTCTGAGCACGAATATCGCGTTCCTTGTTCCGGTGTCTTTAACAAACCCGCGATGTTCTTGTCCTATTTCTGGCCTAAACTCTGCTGCGCGCTCTATTCATCAGAATACGGATGATGAGTTTTGTTACGTGGTTCATTAGAGTGATTGTTCGGTGGGGTTCCCATTCGTTTGCGCCTGGTTTCTTAGGCATTGCTATGAAGAGAGATCTGATGTGGTTTTTCGGTATGTCATTTTCTTTGCTTGCAGAAAACAAAAGGTTACTCAAGTTTGAAAGAAGGTTTTTTGATTTTTGAAAGATCAAGTTAATTTTAATAACCTTAATTACTTAATAGCAAAACTATTAAAACTTAATTAATAAAACTTCAGATACCTCGGCGTATGAATCAGTATAACAAATTAATTAAACATCTATCTATCTAATTATCTCTTTCTCTCTCTCCTTCGCTCTCTCTCTCTCTCTCTCTCTCTCTATATATATATATATATATATATATATATATATATATAAAAATTTCTAGTACTGCCAAATCTAATCAGACATTTGAGGAATAAAAAATATGGGATCATATTAAGCATAAGATAAAACAATATCCACGTTTAAAACATAAAATGTAAGGTACCTTTCGACCGACACATTTTCAAACACAATCGTCGGTAATCTAAAACAGAGTACTAACAAGAAAATTTTTTATTCATACCGTAATAAAACAGGGTGGTAAGGGGGGGAATTGTTTTACCTCAAATCATGTAACCGTTCCCCAAATAAGGCCAACAAACTTCATCTCCCGTTGTACGCAGAGGGCCGGCCTACGTATGTTGATATATATATATATATATATATATATATATATATATATATATATATATATATATATATATATATATATATATATATATATATAGAGAGAGAGAGAGAGAGAGCAGAGACCATTATATATGCCCATTAAGGAATTGTATTCCTAATCAGTCAAAATTCGTAAATAATTATATAGGCCATACTACAACATGTTTGACACGCAGACTCACACTACACCTTTCTGACCATAGCTCAATTAGATCTTATTTAAATATTCATGGAGACCTACTCTATTCGTAAGGTACTTGTTGACAACACAAATATAATAGCATCATCTACATGCAAAAAAAAGGCAAAAAATAATTGAAGATATATTAATAAAAAGGAAAAAAAACAACACTCACTAATACCAACTATGATCATGGACACAATATCTTGACCGTGTTTTGAAAAAAGGAAAACGTTATATAAATGCGTAATTGCAACAAACTATTTCTTATTTAACAGTTAAAATATTTCAACCTGGCTAAATGGAAATAGCTAAATGTATAGCAGAAAGCGCCCGGATAAAAAGAACATTCGGACAGTTTTTATATAATTTATCATCTGGAAAGAAAACACAATATTAGATCACATGAGAAATTGTATAAAAACAAAATCAAAGAACCTTGTCTGTCTTATTCAGTGAAATGTGCATAAAAGAAGGATTGCTGCCTAAATACACACACACACACACACACAGATATATATATATATATATATATATATATATATATATATATATATATATATATATATTTTTTATATATCAACAAACAGTATTTAGAAAAATAGTATGACATACTGGAAAAAAAAGTTTTTTGTGACGCGTTTCATCCGTAAGGCTTTCATCAGACAGGGCTTTGTTGATGTTGCCACGTCGACGCATGCGCGCGAAACGAGAGACGCTGGTAGTTTGAAAATTTTTAAGAGGACATTTTTGAAAGAATATTTTTTATTTGAAAAAAATATTTTTAATCGAGCCAAATTCATCTGTATTCTTTTTCTTTTTCCTCCATCATATTTGTCCTATATCACATTTGACTATTTCACATTGTGACAAAAAAAAAAAAAAAAAAAAACTAGCAAGATTGGTGACATATTGTAAGGGTCTGGGCGCAAATTTAACCTGGTAGAACTAGCGATCAGACCACGCTAAATATCGTACATTTGTGCAATCTGCTCAGAAATTTTGTCTAATAAACAAATCAACGTGCAAATATATTTTATTGTTATTGTTGTTTTTAAACCATTGTTGTTATTGCAATACGGCCAACGTTAAAAAAATAAGGCCCTATATGAAAGAAAAAAAAGTTTGTCTATCCGTGACGTAGAGGTTAGTAAATTGAACTACTCAAAATAATTTCATTTTTTATTTTATCCAATAAATTCAAATCTGCAGTTAATACTATTTTTCAAACTGCAGAAGATTTTAAATCTTATTCAGTATTTAATACCAATAAATTTGGAAGTTTTAAAAAAATTGCCAGAAGATTTCGTCAGACATTTTTATGTAGGAACGTATAAAATATCTACAAATCCTGATTACGAAAAACTTTTAAAAGATTTTTCTCAGCTGCACAAATTTCATTAATAGGCATAAATGTATTAAATATTAAAACTATTTCTCATACATTTCTAAGATTTCTTCACAAAATACATATAATAAGCAAATCAATGTACGAATAATATGCACATATATGTTATTTATATTGTCTTTGTGCAACGCCTCTTGTCATTGTGATTGTGGGCCACATTACAATAATACGGTACTCGATGAAAAACAATGTTTGCCCTTTCTTTATATATATATATATATATATATATATATATATAATAATAGTAGCAAATATACACATACATAAAATATATAAATATATATAGATACATACATATACGTATATATTTTGTATAAAAGATAATTCCAAGAGGATAGAATCCAGGTAGAACTCAATGTCCAGGACAGAGTATGGATATAATAAAAAGGCTTAAACACTAATATTCCATGGTCATAATTTATTCCATTGGAATCGTAATTACGATCCAATTTATCAGACCTACAAATTCGAAATGCTTTCTGAATTTGTAGGTCTGATGAATATATATATACATATATATATATATAATTTTTTTAACATAGAGGGTAGAAAATTAAACTAGACAAAATAATTTCAATTGTTTTTACTAAATTTTCCTTTCGAGAACCAATTAGTTTAGATGGTTACGATCGAAATGGTATTGATGAAATAGGAATGGAAGTGAAGATTATATTAAACGGAGATTAGGAAGATAAAGAGAATAGATAATGTTTGACTGTTGACTTGAAGAGGTGAAGATTAAAGTGCTCATGTAGACATTTACCCGACAATCTGCTCCAAAGAACGGCATTTCCTGAGGACAAAAAGCAATGTGACTGGAATACGGTTCTGCATTAAAAAAAAATGTTTGTCCATCTCTGTACTTAGAGGGTAATAAATTAAACTAGTCAAAATAATTTCAGTTTTATTTTGCTAAATATGACCAAATAAATTTCATTCTCGAGGGACAAGTAATTTAAATGTTTACTATCGAAATGATATTGATGATTGAGAAATGAGATATGAATGAAAGTGAAGTTTATATGAAACGGAGATTAGGAGGATAAAGAGAATAAATAACGATTTACCCTTGACTTGAAGATATCAACATTAGAGAGGTCAAATAAACACCTACACGACAATCTGCCCCCCCACCCAAAACGGATCTTCCTGGGGGAAAAAAGCAGTCTGATTGGAATACGGTTCAACATGAAAAAATTGTCCATCCCTGACGTAGAGGATAGTCAAAATGATTTTAATTTTATTTTACTAAATATGACTAAATAAATTTCATTCTCTAGGGCCAATTAAATTAGAGGCTTACAGATGGTATTGATGAAATGAGGTATGAATGAAAGTGAAGATTAAAGGAAATGCAGATTATAAAGATAAAGAGGATAGCTAACGATTGACCTTTGACTTAAAGAGGTCAATATTAGTAAACAAAGGTAAACACCTACGCGATAATCTGACGGAGACGTTCACATTACATTCAGAACACGGGGGAAATAAGGACGATTCGAATCTGTGAAAGTAGTATGGCGTTTTCCTAACTGTAAATATCAGAACTGCTCGAACTAAAGAATGGAATTCAACAGAACATTTGCCATAGAAATAGCGATATGCGTGTAACGTTACATTTTCGGCTTCAGTGATTTTATCCCACCGCCGTAAGGTTGACTCCTTTTGCCTTTTCTATAACAACTTTCATGGTAATTGTTCGGATAAGCTCTTCGCTATAGTGCCTAGACAGTTCGAATTTAAGCGCAGTAATCTACTGGCGTAGAGGTCTGACCAATTTACAGTTGAGCTTGCTAGATGCAACCCTTCATTCTATACGAACATTTTATTTTCTCGCACTTATCGTTTGTGGAAATCGATTCCGGTTGCATACTTTCCAGCTAAATTTAATGTACCAAAATTTAAATGCAATGTCAATCGCTATCTGTTATCCTCCTGATTACTCCTCTTCTGTTCTCGCTTTTAACAATTGTTCATGTTTCTGAGTCTTCCACGTCTAGTAACCACTTGTGTCTCAGTGGCTTTACTACCTTGCTCGGCGTGAACTGAATTAAACAAAAATGAAGAGAGATCATTTTATAAAGCTAATACATTTTCAAAAATAGTAAAATTTCCCAGAATGTATCTGTGGATACGACAAATTGGAATAAGAATGAGAATTGGAAAAAGTCTTAGTTTTTGTCGACGCGGATTTATCAATTTTTGTCATCTTCCGGCTTTATCAATATTTTTTTTATTCCAGTTTGTCTTATCCACTGAATTATTCTGGGAAATTTTACTATATTGTCGACGTGGAAAACAAAAAAAAAAAAAAAAACTCTTAGTATAAAGGAAGATGCCATTAGTCAGAAAGAGGCTGAAAAAAAAGTTTGAACAAGGTAACTTTTTTCTATCCTCTGCCAGCCGCAATGATGGAGAAAGCATGACCTCGAACCATCGCCAGTGAGACATACTGCAAGAGCCACTTCGTTTCACCAGGCTCGTCCCTTAATCGAGACGCCATCGCGCCAATCCTCTGAAGGAACGTCATCGAACGAGGGCCAATAACCCCTGAAGTCTCCACTGCCACAGGAGTAAAAAAAAAAAATCTATCAGCAAGAGAAGAATATTTAACTATTTTTTTTTTTTATCTCTGCGTCCTGGGCGATAGATCCTGGCTCAACCGCGGACCTGATCAAAATACCGGCCGAAAATGTATCCGCAGAGGTCGCATCCCAAGTCAACGACTTCCCCATTTTAAAAAGGGAAAATGGTAATGCCAACCGTCCGCTTTCCATCACCACAGTCGAGGCCTATGGGTTCGATTTGGGAAGGGAACCCAGCTGCATCCAAACCTCTTCTGATGATATCGTTTATTGCTGCATGCCGTGGAAAGCGGCCGGCACGACGACAACAGGAGAAGAGGATGCAAACCAAACTCATCGATGGAAGCTCCACATCTGCATCAGTGACGCTCACATAATTTGAGTTCAAGACGGATCGCGACTCCGACTCGAGTGCACTCATCATCTAGAAGGGTACCGGTAGATGAAGAGAGCACAGCGTTGAACCAGGCACCACTACTCGGTTGTGAAGCAGATAGTAGATAGGCGAAGCGATGCTGATCTGGAGAGAGTCTCAAATTAGTAAAATTGGCCTCGCACTTTATTTTATCCCAGCGTCTCTACTTTTTGTAAAAAAAATTGATTTAATGTAACTATGACAACAAAAACATTTCGCTTTCATTTGTTGCTTTGATAAAGTCGGAAGAGGAAACGCGTCAGCAAAAGAATAAGATTTTTTTTCAATTGTCATTCTTACAGCAATTTGTCTTATCCACAAAACTATTCTGGGAAATTTTACTATAATGTCGACGTAGAAAACAAAAAAAAAAAAAAAAAAAAAAAAGACAAAACAAAAAAAACAAAAAAAAAAAACAAACTCTTAGTATAAAGTAAGTTAGCATTAGCCAGAAAGAGGCTTACTCAGGAGCGTCTCAATTTTTTGATAATTTTTTTGATTTAATGTAACTATGACAACAAAAACATTTCGCTTTTATTGTTTGCCTTGATAAAGTCGGAAGAGGAAACGCGTCGGCAAAAAAACCCCAAAAAACTAAGATTTTTCCATGTGTCATTCTCATACAAATTTCAAAAAATCTAAATAAATACGTTTTAAATATGGAAAATATCTTAAAAGAAACATTTTATATATTAAAAATCTAAGGAATTTTAAAACGAATATAATTTTTGTATTCAGTTGCATGAAAAAAATGTTGAAAAAAAATATGAATATGCCATTGTTCATCCTTCATATTCCCATAAATTAGATCGCAGTAAAATGATACTCTGCAAGCGACTTATTAGCATACCGACCACTGGTCCTACCCTTTAGCTAGGATTAGCTTTCTTCATGGTACGCCTCGGTCTGTTAATTAGCATTGTTGTTAGTTAGAGACTGACGCCGGTATAAAACTATTCTTCACGATTTGAATAGGCGTCGTCTGTGTAGGATGCTTCCAACAGTTAGCGCTATATCCCATGAATCTCCCTTAATAAGAATCGCCTAAAGCGGGGGCCATTCAAATTGAACCTTACCAACTATCAAACTTCATTTTGTATGATCTACACAGTTCACGTATGAAACAAGTGGAATAAGTTAAAAACGAAAGAAACAGAAGAAAAAAACTCGCTGGTTGAATATGTTCCAAATATATTGGCTCTCATTCAAAGAAACAAGGAAGGATTCTCTCGGTTTGAATGAAGTCAAATATTCACCCTGAAAAAAAAAGAGACATATTGCAAGAATAGACAACTTAATAAACGAGTCTAAAACTTAAACAGCTCCCGTTCAGGTGGCTAAAATAGTTGCGTTTTTTTTTTCAAAAAGCGCTCGTTTTTAATAATAAAATTTATCCAATGGAAGTGTAATTTAAATTTAAGTTTAACGATAAAAAGAAAAGAATCATCTAACTAATAAAGAGCGAAACCAGTTCCGAAATACGATATCCAGGTAAAAAGTGACATAATTGAAAATGTGAATATCTGAGTAACTACGCGTCCCAGGCAAACGAAATTAGTCATGAATATTGGACAATAAAAGATTTATTTATCGAAATCCGAACAAGATATCCAAAGGGATGTAGATTTTATAACCAATTTCACAAAGCTTCAATAATGTTCAATATGCCATTTAACTATTTTTTGCATCTCTTCGTCCCGGGCGACGGATCCTGGCTCAACCGTGGAACTGATCAAATTACCGACCGAAAATGTATCTGCACAAGTCGCATCCCAAATCAACGACTTCCCCATTTTAAAAGGGAAAATGGTAATGCCATCCGGCCGCTTTCCATGACCACGGTCGAGGCCTACGGGTTCGATTTGGAAAGGGAAACACACATAACACACGTCAAGTCGATTCTCTAGTTCCTGCCAAACACGCTGTAGAATGTTTTGCGTAACATTCTCCTCGGTGATTCTCTGCATAAGTATCTCTAGACATGTAGAAAGAGTGGGGGATATATACCTGTCCTTTCACATAGACCCATAGAAAAATCACCAGGTGTCAAGTCAGGTGAACGTGGTGGCCATTTAAACATCACATTGTCATTATCTCTGGCACGTCCGAACGATCATCCTGGTAGATTCTAATTCAGATATATTCGCACAGTCAAAATAGTTTTTAAACACCTTGTTAAAATTTGAGATCATTTAAACGAGAATTGGTTATGTTATGTGACTACAAAATTATGTAAATTCTTTGGTGACATCCAGCATTTGACAGGGTGTAATAGACAAGGCTCGAAAAGGATCCTTCGGCGTCAGTTTGTTTCATCCTACCGATCGGCACGTGTGGTACGTCGGACGCAGCCACAACTGTCCCGTTATCTACGAGTGGAACCGGGTGATTGGAGCAACGGTTTGCGTGCTCGCTTGAAAGACCGGCGATACCACATTACCTCGGCCTCTGGAACCGTGATCGATTCCGTCACGATGTTAAGGAAGGTGTCATAGCAGTCGTCGTCGAGGTGTAGCAGTTATTGCTGTAAAGATGTTAACTATGTATGAGGCGCGTGATATGAATGATAGTATAGAACGTACAAAGTGAAGATTATGTGGGGGATGATAAGGGGGATAGATAACGACTGAACTTTCTCTTAAAGAGTTTAATATTGTTGAGTTCAAGAAAGCATTCACGCAGGAATATGTTCCACAAAGTGGCAGTTCTTGCGTGAAGAAGCTGTCTGGTTGGAACGTTATTCTTGAAAACACTTAATTCTCGTTTCTTAATAGGCCTCTGATCAAGAGGTTTTGAGGAGCGTGGAACCACCTCTTAATTGCTGGTGTTCCCATGTCCACCCTGACCTGGGGTGCCAGCTATGGACAATAATTAACACTTAAACTTGGGTCAAAATACCATGCAAGTGTAAAAATAGGTTTTAATACCAGAAATGCTTTGTAAAAAAAAAAAAAAATATCCGCAATAATATTTTGAAGGAAAAAATTATTAGCAGTAATACTTAAAAAAAAATACCAACTATACATTTTTGAAAAAAAAAATTGTTGGCATTAAATAACCAGTTGAGGTTGACATGCCGTAAAACAAAACAAAACAAACCACTTTTCCAACAATTTCAATCACTGTATCCACAGAAAATGTTCCGATGTGCTGAGTTCCAATTCCAGTTGGTTATATTCCTTGGTTTCACCAGTTCTGACCTTCACAGCTTAGGCCCATCTTGTCCCGGACACTGGGATAAATAATCTCAATTCTTTTTTTATTCTATTTGTAAGTATGAAGTGTTAGACATTTTCAAGACGGTCGTCTTCGAGTATAGAATCTAGAGGTTGGCAGTGAATATTTCGGAGACAGTAGGAAAGTGTAGTCCAGGTTCGCAGTGGATGTCACAGCAGAGTGTAGTTCTTCCTTCTGTCGTGTTCGCCTGGCAAGTTGGCTCTGGTCATTCCGGTAGGAAAAAACAAAGATGGCCGCCTTTATACACGACGGCTACAATGTTCTGCGGCTTCTGATTGGTCAACCTTCTATTGGTAGACTATAAAGGGAATTAAGTCATTTTGACTAACTCACTAGTTATATACATGCTATACACAAAAAACTGTAACATGAAGTTCCATTCAGAACGCTTCTTCCCATGAACAGCTACTTTCTGGAGCAGACTCCCGCGAGGATGCTTTCCCGATCACTAATCTAAACCTCTTTATGCCTAGGTCAACCGTTATCCTTCTTACATATCCTCATAATCTGCAGTTATTATCTCCCTCTTAGACAGCCTCTGACAACAATATGTGCCCCTGATTTGTGAGTAGAGACAGATCCTTGCAATAATACGTGAACCCTGACTTGTTAGGTCATATCTGGCTGAAACGCCGTTTCTCGTAGAATTACTGAAGATAAACAACTTCGAACCTGGTCCGTATCGGTTTGTAAGCTTGGATGTGCCGCTGGTGTAAGGAATAACAGCTGGCAATTGTTAATCGCAGAGCCGAGTTTCAATTCTAGTTGGCTTCGTTATATTCACTTACGCGTAAATACCTTTGGGAAAGGTATGAATCCACCTCTTCTCCCTCCAGCTATGGGTTAATTAGTAGGACTTGTCTCAGTAAATCATTATTATTTCCTCCGCCAAAAAATATTCTTACAATCAAATAATAATATTTGGTATTAAATAACCTGCAAAGAGTTGATAATCCATAAAAGCAAATGAATCAATCAGATCATTTTCTTACGGTAAATACAATAATATTATTTTAACCCTGACATGTTTGGGAAGGATATCAGAATAATACAGAACTATAATGACAGTAAACCTCTTGTATACGGATAGAAAATAAATTCAGTAAAATAAAGAAGCAGAAAGCGGTGTAAGGCAATGATGTGTCGTTTCCTCAGATTTATTTAATATATACAGTGAGGCGATACTGAGAGAATTAGAAGTCCGACCAGGATTCACTATTGACGGACACAATCAACAAGATAGGCAGATAACGGTGCTTATAGCAGACAAAGAAAGGAAGCTACAAGAACTCCTACATAATGTAGTGATGGAAAGCCAGAAGAAAGGACAAAACAACAATTGCAAGACAGAATTCGTGGTTCTCAGCAAAAGGAACAGTTCAAAATGCAAAACAATTAAATTAGCAGGAAATGTTTTAACAGAGGGTGGAAAGTGTGACACTGAAATCCGAATGGGCAAAGTTATAGCGAAAGATGCCTTTCAAAAGTTAAGTAAAATATTAAGAAACAGAGAAAAGTGTACTGAACTGTTACGTAATACCAATCCTCCTGTTGATAGGTGGATATATAAACACCAATCCGGAGAGGAGGACGTCAGTCTGTCAGATATCAAAGACGAAAATGAAAGGTCCACGAATCGGACGTGCGGTTAGGAGGGCTTGGACTATTGAAAATACGGTTAGGGGGACCTGGATTATTATAAAATGTTTTAAATATATCGTATTATTCTTAGACCGCACGTGTTGATTACACCAGGATCTCGTACTTCTATAGGGAACATAGTATTTTAAAAATGGTAAAACCATGAATTACCAAAGCTTATTTTAAAAGTAAACCACTCATTTTTATTTAGCAGACTGACGTAACAAAGTCAGTCGTAGATATCTGACAATACCACAGAGCAGTAAAATAGTGGCTTATGCGTATTTTATTTAAAAGTCTGTTCTTAAGAATCATTTTCTTTCTTTTTTTTTTAATTTTTAAAACTTTCCTGAAAGAAAATTTTAAATGAATCTGAAAAGAAATATTAGTTTTGGCGGTGATGACAGCTGCCACGCAAATTACACTTCGGTAAAGGCGACGACAAGTTGTAGCATTTTAAATTTAACTGGATGAGATAAAAATGTTTCGGATTTTTATTTCTTTAGTGATTTCAATCAACAGAGTGCATTATCACAACGTATTTAAACTACGAAACAATAGCAAAATCTAAAAATAATAAAGAAAATGCAAATAAATAAATAAATAAAAACGAACAAACAACCGATTAACTGAATCTCAATACAATAAATTAGAGCTGATGCATTTAGGAAATTAGATCGTTACACGAATGAGGACAACTTTAAAAAAACAATCTTTCCATTGCAAACGTTGTGTTAACATAAGAAACCTTTTACATAAAATTACTGAAGTCCTTAAAAAGAGACTTCAAGAGACTGAGGTCTGATTTTTACCCGAGAATGTCATTGACAGAGCATAGGACAAATGAGAAAGTTTAAGCTTAATTTTCAGTTAGGTCTATACCCATCGTATAGGTCGACCCCTCCCCCCAATATACTACAGGCTACCAGTGGCCATAAACTTAGGCTTACCGGTAAATGAAGTTAGGATACAGTATACGATAACCTCCACATTGAGACACTAAGTGTAATATCTTTCTATATACGTTGTATACCAAACGACTATAAACACACACAGGTAGATACTGTATATTGTATCGGTATGAGTTTTCGAGCATTTAAAATTCGTCAAGTTTACTGATAAACACATTAAATTCAACATCAGCTACTATAATATTAATACCATAGATTACATCATACCATGTTATTGTTTTTAGTACCGTTACGTATCGTATGTTATTGTAAAACAGAGTATCGCTCACCCGCCATTTGCATCATTGAATTAAACGGCCCTTCAGTCAGTGTTTACACTTAGTGCATTAGCTGTTGGACGCCATGTCTGGTGTAACATTAATAGAATACTGAATGTGTGTTACTAGCTTATTATTTTATATTAATTTCTGTGTTAATATGCCAAAAATGTTCACCGGTTGAGTAATGGATAGTGGCTCGGATTAAGGAATCGGAGATCCGAATTCGAATTCCAGTCGAATCCATTACATTCACTTACGTGCTAATACCCTTGGGGAAGCTATGAATCCTCTTCTTCAACCCCCGGCAGCAGACCAAGTTCTATAGCCATGGATGGCAACTGGTCTACTGCGGAAAAAAACTGTCTCTTCAGCCATATATCGAAAGATACCTGATCGCCTAAGCGTGTATAACGTATGGCACATAAGTGATTGAAACACAAGTTTTAGCAGGATATATTTGTGTAAGTCTGCTGGTGGTACGGTAAGTGGTGTACAGTAATTGTTAGGATTGCTGTTCCACTTGTTTACAATTCGGTGTTATATGGTTTTAATTTTATACACGCCATATTTATCGACGCTTAGTTTAGGAATTATTTTTCGACTTGTACGACCCAATTTACGGTAGTCATTTCACCCCAAGCAAAGCAATAAAGCCACTAAGGGGATTGATAAGTATTGGAGAATATGTGAGAAAAAAAAAAACACACACACACACACACACTATTAAGGAGAGAGTATAATAAAGTAACAAGAATTAAGAAGACAGAAGATAACTATCTTGAAATTGCGCAGATGACATGCATATACACTACCTGAATGTCTGAATTGCTTTGGTCAGTGTTTACATTTATTGTATCAACTGGTGGACGCTATGTGTACTGTAGCATTAATTTTTCTTACTATTTTATCAAATTATATTCATTCCTGTGATAATATTCCAAATAAAGGGTGTTTCCTTAAGACGGATTATATATAAGGGTGTTTCATTAAGATGGATCAAAGTCAGCACTAAATAAATCAGTGTTATTGATGAAAATGTATTTATTGGATCATGTTATTTAAGTCATAGAAAATAATATTGCTCAAATGTCCGCCAAATCTGAAAGAAAAAGAAAAAAATCATTAGACGCTTAAACTTAGTTCACATTAAGGCAGGTAAGGCTATCACTGGAGGAGCAGGATGCTGACAACTTTCTTTAATATTTGCACGTAATTGATCCCGATGTTCAAGTCAGCCTCACTCAAACATATATATATATATATATATATATATATATATATATATATATATATATATATATAAAGGTTGTTTCATTAAGACAGATTATATATATAAAGGTGTTTCATTAAGACAGCAGTAAATAAATCAATGTTATTGGTGAAAATTTATTTATCTCTCTATTGAATCATGTTATTTAAGTCATGGCAATTATGTGTGAAAAATAATATCTCCCAAATGTCCGTCAAATCTGAAAGAAAAAGAAAAAAATCATTACACGCTTAATTCACATATAAAATCGCCCCGAGTTATTGGAACATCCTCTATGCGATCCATTAGTGGCAGCCTGCTGGAGGTACGGTAAGTGGTGTACAGTAATTGTTTGGAGCGCTGTCCAACTTGTTTACACCTCGGTGGTAAGTGTTCGCATCTTATAACCGCCATATAAGCCGACGCCTAGTTTTGGAAAGATCTTTTTAGGCTTGAAAGCTAGACTTGTGCGTCGCAATTTACGGCATACAAGAAACTGTCTTTCTTTTCTGTTTTTTTTTTTTTTTTGGTAAGTCTTTTTTTTTCATATTTTTTCACCTGAAATAATATCCGACCCTTTTCCTCGATGTCGACGGTTGGCAGCCGAAAATAAGTTATCATAAAACTCAGCTCCATTCATAGCTAAAACAACCAAAGCACAATCGGCACGGTTTTTGACGACGACCACAGTAGTAGAATACTGTGGAATCATCTACCGTGGAGTATTTGCGCCCTTGTCTAGCCTCTCCGGCTATTAAATATTCTGGCTTAGAAACCATACAAATCTGATAGATACATTTGGGAACTTGTTCTCAAAAGCATTTAGAGATGTTTATGATTTTTGTCTGATGGCTCTTTGAAAAAAAAAAACTGCTCTCCACCCGACTCGATCCCGGGCAACCGTATACCAGTTGGCAACACTGGTAGAAAATTCCATCATGGACGTTTTATAATGGTCCTTGAAGCGAAGCTTGGGTTATCCAACGTTACGCATACGCTTAGACAGTTCACCATACAGTATCTGTTTGGGAATTCTGGAGCATCCATGCGCACAACATGCCCAAGCCACCTGAGACGCCGAAACCGCAATAATGCTAGCTCTTTTGAGCAGGTCTGTATCCGGGATTCTATATTGCCATTTAATTTTTAAAACATTTCTTAAACATCTCATTTGAGAACTATTTTACCTCCGCTCCTGAGCTTAAATTATTCTCGTCTATTTTACCGACGCAATGTTACACAAATTGATTGGACAATTTTTTTTTTCAGTCAGTTGACGCTTTGATCACGTAAAGTATTAACGGGTTGGATGTACATTTTTGAATATACTTATGACTTGAGATTTGCATGATCAGCTAACAAATCCATTGGGAGTTTTGTTTACATCGTAGGTGAGGTTTCGATTTGTTTGAAGTTGAAAACTGTAGAAACATCATGAAATAATAAACCTCGAGTGATATGAAGTCATGACATTTCGAATCACAGACTGATTCCATTCCAGCATTTGTTCATTTATCTTCCTTTTGGCTTGCTTCAAAATTTTCTGCAATGCCGGCTTTCTCTTGGTGCCAGTAGCAGACACGAGAAGACAATAGTTAAGCGTGAAGGTGCGCTGACAGGTAATTTGATGAGTGTACGTTGCTTCTTTCAGCTTATCAAATACAATGCAATACAAAAGTAAGGTTCTTCCGTCTGGTATGGAAAGCAATTTACCTACCACCAACTTTTTGCTTTATCTGCTGACAGCATTTAAGCGCTCTTAAACGGAAACAATGCAGATTTGAAAGGGGATTCTGGCATCGAGTGTTTTCCTATTGTTCTTCGGTTATTTGTTATTTAAGTCTCATTTCAAATATTAGCCATTAATCCGATAAGAACCTCGTGGTTCATAATGTGGAAATCTGAAGTTTTAACTGTGAGATAACTTGATTTTGGTAAGATCTTCTCGTAAATACTAACATGGTTTTTTCACGGTCTATTTCTAAGCGTAGTTTAGATGTGGCACAAGGCCGAAAGTGTGGAGCACGCAGTGAGAATCGTAGTCACTAATCTCGTAATTTATCTAGCGAGACAAGCTTTCTAAGCATTACACCACGCCGAGGTGCTCAAGAATGACTTTATAAGTGTAGCTGAGATGTGGCACAAGGCTGAAAGTTTGGAGCACCCGGTAAGAATCGTACTCACTAATCTCGTAATTTATCTAGCGAGACAAGCTTTCTAAGCATTACACCACGCCGAGGTGCTCAAGAATGACTTTATAAGTTTAGCTTAGACGTGACACAAGGCCGGATGTGTGGAGCACCCTGTGAGAATCGAACCCACTTCTCATTCGTAATTGATCGATTTCTCTTGTCCTTAATATGCCCTATGAGGGTTAAGCTTTCCAAGTCTTCCTTCCTCATCATTTTGTATGTATTGTTTTTAGCTATATATTCTAATTCATTTCGAATATATAACTAATAACAATACATAAAAAAACAAAACAAAAGAAACAGAAATATAATCTAGTTTAACCCAACTTATATTAATATAATGAAAACAAATACAGGAAAAATATTTTACAAATTAATTAAAAAAAACACTTCTCTATAAATAGTAAAGTATCAAAATTCATTAATATAAATACAATCAAAATCAGTTATAGTTGTATGAATAATATAGAGAAAAAATAAATAAACATAATAAAAATATTAAATAGAAATAATAGTAATTATAATTACAGAAATCCACAAAATAGTAATAATAATTGTAATTATTGAAACAAAAACAACTGGTGAATGTGGAGGCCATTTCAAGAGCACATTGTCACTATCAATGTCAAGCTCGATCCATCTTTCTGACAGATTCTTATTGGGATAAGTCCACACAGTCAAACTTTGTTTTTACACATTTTGTTAAAATTTCAGATAATTTGAACGAGAGTTGGCTATGTAATTAAACAACAAAATGATGCCAATTTGGGTGGACACCCTGTACAATGAGTTCTTGGCAATTGTGAATAATTTATTAGGCATTCTCTTCGTTTACTCTACATAAGACAGAAGATCGACTCAAGGTATAAGTTTGCTGAATGAATGTCTGATACGAAAAATAAAGAATTACTGTCTGATTTGTTTAACGGTATATCAACTCCTTATGAGTCATTTAATGCCAACATTGAATTTTCTTGGCAGCTTTTAAGTAATACTTACTAGATGATACTTTTGTGCTCATGTGGGCATGTTTACTAGAGGAAGTTGATATGTGTGTTTTATATTGTAGTTTTGTTGAAGTTATATTTTGGAATAAATTATTTTTAAATTATAGGATATTATATGGATTAAGGTTCTTTCATGTTAATACCCATGTTTTACTTTCATTCATGGTAATCATTTAAGGTTTGTGGTGTTTACGAAACGTTTAGAAGTAATTACATATTACATATATAATAAATAATACTTATACCATTTGGTGTATAGAGTGAACTTTCGTCTGAAACCCAATTTCATTTTAAAACTAGTTTCTTTCAAGTTTAATAACAGGTTTTAATCTTTATTGAATTCACTTTGCCTATTACAGACTTGTATCTGTGCTAATTGAATTTTGGTTCAAGAAATCACCTATGAAGTATTTATGAAACGTCTTTCTGCATCTATAAAAATCAGTTTTTGGTATTGGACTTTATAAAGGAGTCAATATTGGGTCTCTTATTAATTCTGAGGCTGTAAATAAGATAAGTATTTTAGTGACAGATAATTCAGGATTCTGTTACAATGCTTAGATTATTTAACCTCATATTAACTTCTTATCGAGCATTTAATGCCGAAATTTAATTTTCTTGGGGGTTTGGTTAAGTTTTTTCAAAAATATATTACTGGTATTTTTTACCAAAAAATTTGGTAGTAATCTTTTTTCTACGAAAATGTATTTTTAAACTTTCGAAGTTTTTTTAACCCAGTTTGGAAGGGTTACTATTTTCCCATAGCTGAGATCCTAACAGGAGCTAAAACCCCGGACAGGGTAGACCTGGGAACAACAGAAGTTAAGCTTCTCAAAATCTCTAATCTCGCGATCAGAGGACTTACTGCCGGATGTAGTTTATCGTTATACCCAGAACGGTTGAGGATGTATGAAATAAGGATTACGAAAACATGGACGGTACATTCCGATTGGCTCTAAACTTGAATAGGTTAATATTATAAAGTTCGAGAAATCATCCTCTCACAAATCTCTTCCACAAAGCATTGGGCCTTGTGAAATTTCTTATAAAGATAAAAATCAAAATGTTAAAAATAAAAACTTGTCGGAGTTAGCTCCTCCTCAATTTCCAAATTGTCACTAGGGGTTTTCTCCCTATACTATGAATACTGGGCGACTTCTCGCCTCCTTCTCTTTTTCATTTCTTCATTTCAGCGACTACAATGTAAGCTCTCTTAGAAGATACGCGTCTTCCCATTTGTGGGAGACACCATGAACATTATACACATACACGTACGTACCAACATTCACCTAAGAACATTCACCAAAATACAACAATTCACCAAAGAACAGACACAAACGTTCACACACACACACACACACACACACACACACACACACACACACACACACACACACACACACAAATATTATTGTCTATGTCCTTTGTAAAATTGTTTTGTTTAATACATATATTTGTTTATATATATATATATATATATATATATATATATATATATATATATATATATATATGTATGTATGTATATCGGTTTTATTTGTCTTCTTTACATCTTCAGTTGGACTTGAGTCCGGCAATTTTCTTGTAGTTAGACCTTTTAATACCAGGAGTTACACACGTGTTTCTAATACAACAACACGCAAAGACACCCGGTCCTCTACAAACTGTACTCATGTTAGATTCAGTGTGGGGGGAAGTTATTCAATATAACTGCTCGTTAAGTCGAGGAGAGCTTCATTGTTGCCGCTGAATCAGGTTGTTGGCGTTTTTGTGAGCCATCGCATACAATGCGATTTCGTTGTCGGCCTTCGAAAATTCTTTCGGAATGTGGAGTGATTGATCTCGCTCTTACGCTTGAACGCATTTAACAAGCAAATTCAAACCATTGCAGCTATGGGTACAGCACGCTTTTTCATTTTGTTACCGCGTGTGAAAGAAAATAGTCATGTTTTTATTTAGCGCACGTCGTTTAAATTTACGTTATATCCTCTTCTATAGAACACACGATTTGGGCAACTCGGCGTGGTGTAATGGTTAGCAAGTTTGTCTAGCAAAATCAATTGCAACACAAAAGTGTGTTCGTCCCTCACTTGGTGTACATACTTTCGGCCTTGTGCCACAGCTACATTTTCCTATTTTTAATTACAATTTTCAGTACCTGATTTTCTTATCTAAATAATGTTTTTCAGTTCCTATTAATGTTAACTCAAAGGACAAAGTTTGAAGTGCCTGCATGCAAAATATTTCAAATAAGGATTTATATTTAATATTTATTTTGATCTTTTCAAAATCGGGTATGATATACCCATGGTTAGTAGTGGTGTAACTTTAATTGATGGTTAGTGTTCTAGGGTTAATGAAGATTTAAAACAGGGTAGGACCAAGAATGGAGACCTGGGGGAGACCAGCGTTAGTACGAAAGGATGTAGACAAATAGGCATTTCATTTTCTAGTGACGTTCGAGTACTTTCTACTGTCAGTCATTGTCAAGTGCTACGTCTGATCGGTCTGGTAAGGCATATATATATATATATTAGATTAAATTCTGTCGTTGGAATTAGAATTTAAGCCACTTGAAGGTGGCAACCTCAGTTGGAAATTCGAAAAAAATGTATGGCAAATTTAATAGGCAGATCGTGACTGTGTTATTTAATAAAAACTTGTTTATGTACTAATAGGATTTGTATTTTATATACTAATAGATTTGTATTTTTGCATTGTTCATGAAATGTAAAGGTCCATGGCATTTTGAAAATGTGAGATGACAGACCTTCGTAATTACTGATAATGTGTTTTCGCAAATCTCCGATATCCAGTGTAACACACACACACACACACACACACACACACACACACACACACACACATATATATATATATATATATATATATATATATATATATATATATATATGTTCGTTCCTTGTCATGACAGAAGGCTTGCTGTCCGAGTGATCCCAAGAGCGAAACCGTCTGGAGTTTCAACTCCTGTAGGGCAACCCATAGTTGTCCAGACTAAACCCAACCAACTCCCGAAGACCTCAACGGTGGAATAGGTCTATACGATCTCAATGACTAAACGGCGGAAGACGGCGGCGCCAGTCTTGCTGGCATAACCAAAGCGGACCTTGACAGACCAAACATTCGACATCCCGATGCAGCCAGGTTTGCCTGTGTGGGCTTCTCCGTCGCGCAGTTTTCCGCCAAAATCCAATTCACGCGTATGACTACGTCAAACCTTCTTGAACAACTTTTCATGAGTAAAGCTGGACCTTCGCAACCATCTACGCGGGAGAGAATGGCTATCTCGGATGCTATCGATTGCCGACTACTATATATATATATATTAAACTTTTTGGGGGTATATGTAGATTACGTGTATTGGTGTTATTATGGGAGTGGGGAGAATCGTCGTCGTGATGTCATATCCGTGCACCCGATGAGGTACGCAGACACACATACACACTTGCTCTCCCACCGGGGCTCATACAGATATGAACATATGTGGACAGCATGAGATTTGAAATATGTATGTATATGGGTCTATACATACGCATTTGTATGTTGAAATTCAAAGATCGGAAGTGTAGCGTGAATGTCTCGTGAATATGTTAGCTCTATCTCTGATATTGAGCGCTTTCTAATAAGTACCGCGCATATAATATATAAATAATTATATATATATATATATATATATATATATATATATATATATATATATATATATACTTTTCAGACACACACACACATATATACACACATATATATATATATATATATATATATATATATATATATATATATATAAATATAGATAACTAGACTCGTTTTTGAAAAACCTCGAATTTTTGATTTGCTAATCAAATCAATCTCGAGGAAAAAAGGTTTTAAAAAAGAAAGAGCTACAAACATGAACTTCTGCCGACAAAAATCGCACAGATGCAGGTCTGAAGCCCAAAAAAAAAACCCCGATACGAGTAACAACTAACAAAAGAGCTCAATACAACCGTAGAGCAGACCTAGATACACCTAGTGAGCCAGACAAACCTAGAGAAGTTTCACCTAAACGGATCGTCAGGGAAAGTTTCCTGACGATCCGTTTAAATGAAAAAACCAAGTAGGTTTGTCTGGCTCACTAGGTGTATCTATATATATATATATATATATATAAACACTGCACTCTCTCGCCGTTTTCAACGCATGATGGTCAAGCAGCTCAATTTTTAGAACCAAGAGCCAAACTACCCGTGTATATAGTGGTGAAAGCTTGTGCAGAAGGAATTGCACTTTTTGGGAGCGCCAAATACAAAGGTCTGGTGCACATAATAGGTCACATGATCTCCAAACCAATGCAACCACCTCCGAAGACCCCAACCGCATAATAAGCAAAGATCTACATGACCTCAACGACAAACGGGCGAAAGATGGCAGCGTCAGTCGGGCTGGCGTAACCAAGGTGGACCTTGGCAGGCCAAGGATTTGGCATCCTGATACCACCTGGTTTGCCAGACCTCGCCTGTCTCAACCCTCAATGAGCCGAGAGGGAGGCGCTTCTGTCCAAGTGTGTGGGGCTTCTCTGTCGCGCAGATTTGTGCATCAAAATCTAATTCACGCGAAACTCTCTTTAACTTTTCACAGCCGTCACCGCCACCAGTGGAGAGGAAGAAAATAGGAAGAATGTATGACGGTCTCGATACTCGGATGCGAGCGCGTGCCGATAACAACATAACGGTTGAATTAGGAACATGTAATGGTCAACCGTAAAAGCCCGAAATGCGACTTACAGGTCGTGAACATTAAAATCCAGCATGTGGGGCAATTTAAATATTTGGCAAGTGTTCTGACAGAGGACGGTAAGTACGACGCTGAGATCCGTAAACGTATTGGGATGGCCAAAGACGCATTCCAAATGCTAGGCAGAATATTACGAGACAGTAGGACTTTTTTTGGTAACAAAGAAAAGAGAACTGAACTGCTACGTCATACCCGCTCTCCTTTACAGTAGCGAATATTGGACGGTCTCCTCAAAGATGAAGAAGAGGCTCGAGGCAATGGACGTATGGTTCTACAGAAGGATACTAGTGACTGAAAGACAATTAAAGATTAAGAAACAGTTTCAGAAAATTAATATGCCAAAAATATGATTTGAAAACATTATTATGGATTACATGAAATTACATGCATGAACCCCTGTAATTTTTTTTTTATCCCGTGACACGTAGGGTTGTAGAGGAACCATGTGTGCAACAGCCACAATTGAAGTAATTTTTCTTCGGCAAGATGGCATGACGAAGCCCAACCTTCTCCAAGTCTGGTTTCGAATTAAGAGTTTTCCTTCCCCTAGGTTGGTTACCACACAAGGTTATAGAACCCAGTCTGTCCTGCTATTTATCCATAGCTCGGAGAGGGGAGAGAAAAAGAGAATTCATACCTTTCCCAAGAGTATTAGAACGTAAGTGAATGTAATAAATCCGACTGGAATTCGAACTCGGCTCTCCGATTCCTCAATCATCAATCCATTACTCCATTACGTGCCTCCGCTAATTGTATGAATGTTTCCCAGTATAAATAGTTCTATATAATTATTGACCAGTTTAATCATTGTTATGTTTTTTAATTATATCATGTATTAAGAATATAGTAAATAGCGTCCGAAAAGTGGATTTCAATGATAATGTTCTGACTTCGAATACGCGGTTATCTCCCTTTGACGCTTTCTCTGAATCTTCTTTGCCCCAAGCCATGATGTCGCCACCACTAAATTTCACTGTTGGAACTGTCCTTTTGTTTGAAGGCATCGCCATCTTTCCTGCTTGCGTCTTTTTACCGAGTCTTCCCTTTGGTCAGGCGCGAGCAATATTTAATTCCGAAAGTTCGGCATTTAGAAAAAATTTGGGAAACACTATCCTGAAATCTTTTCTTTACGTCCAAGTCCGTGCATTTCGTGTTCATGCTATGTCTCAAAAAATATAAAATTCACTATTTTTTTTTATCCATCATGTTGAATGTGTTAAATTATTCAATTCAAGTCCATGTTAAAAATTACAGCAAGACATTGTTGATTTATTTAAGATGGAATGATCTATTATGGCATTTCTGTAATTTGCATTTAGATACATTAAATTTATTTTCAATTTTTCAGGTTACATTTTCACTTATACTGCATATGATCGATTATTGTACATGATTATGTTATAATAAAATTTATATTTTATATGCATGCTACCCTACGAAAATTGAGATTTAGTAGAGTGGGGAGTTCTGTATCGTAGATTAGTGGGGTAAGGGACACTTGAAACGGTCATGCCGCCTATAATAAGGTATCATTGTTACTCGGACTAAATGCAGCGTTGAGAGTCTTCGCATGAATTGAGTTTATGGCATTCATTTTATTACGGGTTGCTCTCTAATGTCACGAGTCTCGAGCCAAGGAAGAGAGAAACAAACAATGAGACGGGATTATTATGTGAGACGTGCGAGAGAATTCTTTGAATACATAAAAGCAATGGTAATGAGTAAAGCAATTAGGGAAAGAGGCTGATGTCAATTGAATCTGATATTAACTTGTAAGTTTTATAGAAATAAAACGAAATATTTAAAGATATAGTTCAGACATTATTTCTCACGTATAAAGGTCACCTACGAGACCTGGAATAATGTCTCTCTCTTTCTCTTTAGATATATATATACATACATACATATATATATATATATATATATATATATATATATATATATATCACTGACAGTAATTATCATCTATATATATACATATATATATATATAAATTAATTTTATTAAAAATTATAACATAAGTATGTTATAAAATCACTACAAAAATAGCCATTTTTGTTATGTAACAGACAGTAATTATGTATGCATATATATATATATATATATATATATATATATATAATAGAGAATATACAGTGGATGGGGGGACAAATATTCGTACGCATACAAATTTTTAATTTATTGTATTTCCAGCTAATGAATAAGCATACTTTTCATATAATTAACTGTACACAGATGCATTGAAAATTGATTTAACAGAAATGAATCTCAAATATCTGTTTCAATAGGTAAAAAAAGTATTCGTACAATGCAAATTTCCAAATTTAAAACTTTTAAATTCCGTTAAATCTCTAGATTATTCAAGCAAAATAATAATAATCTAGCAAATTTCAATAATGTTATCAGTAGTGAGTGTTAGCCTAAAAGATACAAACAGAACAATCTGTAATTGATATTCGTGCAAGAAGGTTATCATCATGGCAAGAGATAAAAAATTGACAAATTCGCAAAAACTACTGATTACTAAGCTCTGGAAAGAAGGTAAAAATTACAGGAAAATTTTAGACAATCTGCATATTCCATTTACTACCATTAGTTCATTCATTGCACGGTATAAAAAGAAATAAAAACTGTTGAAGAAAAGGTGCTCCACCTAAGATATCTTCAAGATCTTTGAGGGAATTAATACGTCAAATTAAAAAAAAACATCCAATGGTTACTCGTCAATAGTTGCAAGAGGATTTGCTTTCATCATGATTCTGTGTCACTAAACGGACAATAAACAATGAAATTCATAGGAACAATCTAAAGTCACGTTCTCTTCGGAAAACTCCACTGCTATTGAAAAGAGACGCCAGGTTGTAATTCGTTCATGAACATAAGGATAAGGAAAGATCGTATTAGGAAAGAGTATTATGGACAGACGAAACCAAATTGAGTTGTTTGGACGTAATTCTAGAAGACATGTATGGGGAAAAGTTGGCGATTTCTTCAAACTAAAGGACACAGTTCCAACAGTGAAATTTATTGGTGGCAGCATCATGGTTTGGGGTTGCTTTTTTTTTTTCTGCAAAACGTACTGGCATAATAATTTTTTGTATTGTACAAATAATTTTTCATCCATTAAAGTCGATAAATGGGATTCATTTCTATTATCTTTTCCGTTTTATATGCATATTTATTTATTATGCATCTGTGCAGAGTTAATTATATGAAAAGTATTGTTTATTCCTAAGTTCGAAATACAATAAATTAAAAAAAAATATATGTGTACGAATATTTTTCCCCCTCCACTGTACATAATATCCCACGTCAATATCATGAATCGGAGTTTCATGCAAAAATTTCAGGTGCGAAATATCGACTGACCGTTAGAGCGTCATGAAATTCGCATTCTCGTGTTGATGATTTAAAATTGTGTTTTAAGAATGTTTATTTTATTATTGTTGCTTATATTGCAATTAATTATTTTAATTTCTATCATTCCAATTCTTATGTTGGAAATGCAGAACAATTAAGAATACACATATAACTGACAGTGATTTTTGAATAATCATTGTCAGAAAAAAAATAAAACTTACAGGCCAAGTTACTTTAAGCTATGTACGCGGCGGTATCTTCCCATTGTAGAAAAACGGGATATATTCGCAGGTACTATTTGAGGCCTAAGACAAAATACTGCGAGGCTTAACACGCATAAGTGATGGTGCATGGTGCCACTAATTAAAAACGGCCTTGTGTTATATTTGTTTTCGTAGAGAGGCGAATAAATATATGTCTTTTTTCGTCATTCCGCTCAGTATTCCCTTAATCTATTATTCGATTATTCACTTATTCATTCTTTACACGCATATATTTTGGGCAAGCGCGCTTTTATCTATTATTGGATTCGTCGAATCAGTTCCGTTTTTATTAATGATTTGTTATATTTGCGCATTCTTTGTGGTGCGTAGTTCCTGCATTCGTAATGGTTTCGATATTCCTTTGTTCTTTAATGCAATCATTCTTCGATTTCTTTTCTCTTTGAACTTTCAACGTCCTTCGATTTCGCCATAGGATTGTAACCTCTGTTTACTTTTGGACTTGTCTCTTCATGTATTTCATTTTACTTCATTCTTTTATATGACGACCTCCTTTGTGGATTTTTCTGTTATACATTTTTACAATCATCCATGGCTTTATTCATTCACCTATTAATCAAGCCATTTTATTCATTCATTTGCGCTCTGCATTTATATTTAGTTCTGTTTCTCTTGCTTCATTTTCTTCTTTCATTCCTTTGATTCAGTTGAATTATTACGTCAGTAGTAAGCATTTATTTTTTTTCTCACTTGCATTCTTTCTTTATCTATCTCTTTCTTTCTTTCTTTTATCTTCTGCTAATATATTTCCTTTTTGTTTCCTTTTTCGACAGATAAAATCTTTTTCTCATTTAATATTCTCTTTGTCCTTTCTTATATTTCCTTAGTTCTTTCTAGCCAAATTTTCCAAAGGTTTTTCTTTCTTTCTTTTTTCTTTCTTTTTTCTTTCTTTTTTTTCTTTCTTTCTTTCTTTTTTTCTTTATTTATTTATTTATTTAATTCTTTATTTATTTCTTTCTTTCTTTCTTTCTTTATTTATTTATTTAATTCTTTATTTATTTATTTAATTCTTTATTTATTTATTTAATTCTTTATTTATTTATTTATTTATTTAATTCTTTCTTTATTTAATTCTTTCTTCGTTATTTAATTCTTTCTTTCTTTATTTAATTTTTTCTTTCTTTCTTTCTTTCTTTCTTTCTTTCTTTAGTTCTTTCTTTATTTAATTCTTTCTTTCTTTAATTCTTTAATTTTTTCTTTATTTAATTCTTTCTTTCTTTCTTTCTTTCTTTCTTTCTTTCTTTATTTATTTAATTCTTTCTTATGAAGAATTGTTTCTTTCTTTGAATATCCTATTTGTCTTTCCTCATAATACTATCATTCGTTTTTCACATTTTCCAAAAATTTGTTGCTTTGTTTTTTGCTTTGTTTCTTTCCTCATCTGTTTGAATTTTTCGTTTTTGTTTCCCTTTTCATTGATGAAATGTTTTTTTCTTTAAATATTCTCTTTGGCCTTCTTTATCTTTCTCTCGTCCATACTTTCCAAATTTTTCTAAATACTTTTTTTATTTCTTTACAATTTTTATAAAATTCTTTCATTCTTTACAATTGAAAAAAATTAATTCTTCCCAATTGTCGTTCTTTCATCGTCTGCTCCCTTGTAATAATCTTTTTTTTATTTTCGTCTATTGAATTTTTTCTCTGGGTATTTCCTTTTATTCTCCCTATGTTTCTTTCGTTATTTCTTTCCAATTTTTCCAAATATCTTTTTTTCTTTATTTCTTTCTTTTTATTCTTTATAAAATTCTTTACTTCGTTCTTTAAAATTTTCCAATTTTCTTTCTTTCAACTTCTGGCAATTTTCTTCAATTTTTTTTCTTTCTTTACAATTTTATAAAATTCTTTCTTTCATTAAGAGTTTTCAATTTTTTTTCAATCTTTCCTTATTTCATCGTCTACTCACGTCATTCGTTCATTGTTTTCCTTTTTTAAATGATGAACATTTTCTCTCTTCGACTGTTCTATTTCACTTTCCTTATCTCTCTCTTGTTCATTTTTTTTTCAAAGTTTTCAATTTTTTTGCGAATTATTTCTTTCTTTATTTCTTTTTACGTCTGCTCAAATTTTTCGTTCATTGTTTCCCTTTCCGAATATTGAAACGTTCTCCCTATGATGCAGTCAGGTCATTGTCCAAACGAAATGCTCTTTATTTTCCATTTAATTAATCATTTTATTTAATTTTTATTTTATTTTTTTTTCAATCAGATTAAGCAATGTACATTTTCTTTTCATTCATTAATTCTTGATTTCATTCTTTCACCATTTAATCCTTATCCTTTTTTCTTTCAACTTCTAACCAATTAAGTAATTCATTTTTTCAAGCGATTAAATAGAATAAAAACCGAATCAGACGATAATAATCTCACCTATGCGCATGCGTACAAACACAAGCAGACAAAAATATCCAAAAGGAATTACGATTAATCTACACAGCAGTATTTTGTTAATTAAATCTAAACTTATAAGGAGTTTCCTAACAAAAGCTGAAATAAAAAAAAATTTTTAAACAGTTTCAAAAAAGTAATATGGCAAAAATATGATTCCAAAATTTAAAATATTATGTTGGATTACTTGTAATTGCATGCATGAGTCCCAGTATAAATAGTTATAAATAATTATTGACCAGTTTAATCATTGTTATATTTTTGCATTATATCAGCTATTAAGAATATAGTAACTAGGATCCGAAAATTGGTGAAGAAAGTTATCAATGATAATGTTCTGACTTTTAATTTGCGGTTATCTCCCTTTGACGCTCTCTTTAGATCTTCTTTACCGTAGGGTTGTTTGCGTCTTTTCACAGAGTTTTCCCTTTGGCGTAGCACGAGCAAAGTTTCATTCCGAAAATGTGGCCCATAGAAAAAAAAACTATGGAACCACTGTTCTGGAGTCTTTTTTATGTCTTAATCTGTGCATTTCTTGTGTTCAAGCTAAGCCTCGAAAAAACACTATATAAATTTCACTATTTTTTTTATCCATTATGTTGAATGTCTTAAATTATTCAACTTTTTAAGAAGTTCATGTTAAAAATTGCTGCAAAACGTTGTTGATTGATTTAAGATGGAATGATCTATTCTGACATGTCTCTAATTTGTATTTAGATACATTGAATTTGTTTTCAACTTTACATTATAATAGATTATCTACATTGGTCGAGCGTGGGTTATCGATAACGAACGGATAAAATGATAATGTAACACGAATCGAAAGCTGAACTGTTTCTCGTTTTCCGTGCACACTGGTCTGTTAATGTGGCAAGCCAATCCGTGTTGAAGACGTCTCTTCAGTGCCTGCCTGCAGCTATGCTGTGTGGATCTTAGATACATCTGTGTGATTACCAGTTTGAACAAGGGAAATACGTTCCAAACTTCAGTCACCTTGTCTTGGTGTAGTACAAACATTGACGACTTTCGGTCAAATCAATTTCTCACACACGCGCAAGCACGCACACACACACACACACACACACACACACACACACACACACACACACATTATATATATATTATTCTGTTTATAAGTTATTTTTATAGATATAGTTAGTTAAGTAAATGCTCCGTTTACAATAAACAGTACTAACAACATTTACCGGCTTGAATGTCAGATCAGAGGAATTTCGTAGAAAATATGTGTCCTCTGAAAGAAATCAAACCTGTGTCCTACATGGAACAGTCATTTGATCTGAAGTGCTATATTACACAGCTACAGAGGAAATGTCTGGTTAACCAAGTCCAAATCACTGTTTTTAAACAGCAAATTTACCACTATCTTTTCGAACGATCATATCTGCCCAAAGCGTATCTTAATGTAAACAAATGACAACATATATTATAAAATATATTCAGGCCGGTAAATGTAATTAACACTGTTAAATATAAACAAAGCATTTACTTAAATATTTGTATCTATAAACAGAAAATATATTAAAATAATTTTGGACTTAGTCTATTTCATAATAAATTTATTTGCGTTAAGATACGTTTCGAACAGATATGATTGTTCCACAAAAATCGTGGGAAACTTGTTGTTTAACAACAGTAATTTGGACTTTGCCAACCAGACACGTCCTCTGTAGCTGAGTGGTATAGCATGTCAGATCAAATCACGCTTTTCTGTAGGATGCAGTTTCGATTCATGTCCCAGGACACATATTTTCTACGAAATTTCTCTGTCATTCAAGCCCATAAAATATAAATACTGTTTATCATGAATAGAGCATTAAATCATTGTATCTATAAAAATAATGTATAAACAGAAAACATATTAAAATAATTGTCGAACTTTGTCCATTTCATAATATATATATATATATATATATATATATATATATATATATATATATATATATATATATAATAAGGCTTTAGTTGTACACACAACTAAAGCTGATCATAAGTTCGATTTTGATTCTGTGAAGATTTTAAAATATTTTCATAATAAAAATCTTAGGCGGATTTATGAAGAGACATAATATCTATCTCACGCACGGTGAGATAGATATTATATTTATATATATATATATATATATATATATATATATATCTTATATATATATATATATATATCTTATTTATATATATATATATTATATCTTATTATATATATATATATATATATATATTATATCTTATTATATATATATATATATATTATATCTTATTATATATATATATATATATATATTATATATTATTATATATATATATATATATATATATATATATATATATATATATATATATATATATTTGACATTTGAACTAGTTTATCTACAACACTTGTATATCGTTATAGGGGGGCCGGTGTGCAACTGAAACCGTTGAGAGGAAGGCCCCGAAACGGTGCACATTCTCTCCTGATGACCCCAGTTTAAAATTTCGAGAGGAACACATCAAATTCAGTGAAGTCATATGCCGTAGTGAAGCTCGGTGGAAGTGTCATTGGCATGAGGAGCATTGCACATTCAGCTCGCTTCAGGTGAGTTTCAATTACTTTCCAGCAATTTCCTTCTTCTATCTCACGCACGGTGAACACTAGACCTGGCTTCTTTAATATTTCCCCTTTTCTAGCAAGATTAATGCTCGACAAACGTACATATAAGTTTTAGATCAAAATAAAATCCTTTCCTTTTTTCATTCAAAATACTCAAATTTTAGGAATACGTTGTCACAACATCGCCCACTTGACGACGACGTGATCATATTTAAACGGAACGCTGATCTTATAAAAGATTTCAGTTTTCTGTTTGGATTGGTATTGCTTTTATGCCCATCGTCTTTTTCATGTTGAATTTTATATGGTGTATGTTAATTATGTTTTATGAATATGTCCTGAAGATGGTCTATTAGACCGAAACGTCCGACGTTGACATTAAACATTAAAACTGCATAATCGCATATTAGGATTTTTGTTTGTTTTTTTCAGTATATTTTTCTTCATATATTATATATATATATATATATATATATATATATATATATATATATATTTGTGTTTGTGTGTGTGTGTGTGTAAAAATTCAAATACAACTAAAAATATATCCGTAAAATGCCAATATGTATAAAGAAGAAGATAAGAGAGAATATAATTGTATATGTATATAAAAGTGGACACTGAGATCAAGACCGAGTGGCGACAATCTGTTTCACGCCTTACCGCAATGTTTCTACAGACAAACTTGCCCATTCCTTATTATGCATCACAGAACTGTCTCGCTGATTAAATACTTAATCTCTGTGTAGTTCCAATTTTCCTTTAAACTTTCTCGTCGTTCACATATTTTCTCTAACGTATTATAAGCACTAATCGGTAAAAGAACCAACAACTCCTTTTCTTCTTCATTTTCGAAAATATTTACTCAGCATTCGCAGCCATATAAGAAATGAAATATTAGAGAGAAGCATTCATTTCGTTGAAATATTCTCATGTCTCAATATTTTCCTTACCTTCTGGACGATATCCGCCATTATTCCCATGTGCCTTCGTATGACTGTCTCGTATTTTCTCGCTTCAGTTAATGCATTACCAGATAGTAAAGTTTGTAATAAAAATATAAAGCACGCCAGCGAGAACAGTTGGATCTTCTACATAACCTTGACATATTTGAAAAGTATTATCTGAATAACCTAGAACTTATACTAGCATCAAACCGAACACAAGATGAATACAATAGATACTCTAAAAAAGAAATGGCGTTTGTTAGTTTGGTGGTGCCAGACAGATGGAACATTCATCTTCTGACATTACCGAGATATTTTCACTGAGTTTGCCAATCTTTTTTGGAGTTGATTTCATTGAACGGCTAACTTGGATTGTACAACAGATTAATCGGGGTAACTTGACTGAGAGCCGATTTATCCATCTCGAGCTTTGCAATCTATATTTGTATTCTCAACACGTTCTTTAAAATAGTTTTTTCTAACATATTACATAAGTTTTATCAGATATGGAAAATATTATTTGGATTTACCTCACATTTTGAGAAAAGTGAACGTATGTGGTACCATATTGGCAAAACCAACCGTTTTCTTTCTTATGCCATACACATTCAAGACCTGTTTACTTATGTTTCTCTTCGACATCCTGTTTTGTTTTTCGCTCAAGAACCTATACTGAAAACACAGATAAAAAATAAATCCACTAAATACAGAAGAATAGGAAGAGGCGTAAGACAAGGATGTGTCTTCTTGGATTTATTCAACTTATTCACTGAGACGATTCTAAGAGAATTAGAAGACCTACGGGCATTACATATTCTCGGCTCCAATCTTAACAACTTTAGATATGCAGATGACACTGTGTAGACAGAAGACACGGAAAGGAAGCTACGAGAATTCTTACAGAAGTTAGTAAAGGAAAGCGAGAAAATATCAATTAAATATCAATTGTAAGAAGGCATGGTTGTCTGAAAATGGAATAGCCTAAGATGTAAGTTACAAATCAGAGATAGCAAAAACAAACAACAATTTAAATGTTTGGGAATTGTTTTAACAGAGAACTGAAATGATGACACTGAAATCCGAAGATACGTGGCGATAGCGAGATAAGCCTTCCAAATGGTAAGCAAAGTATTAAGAAACATGAAACTTAATCAGAAACAAAGAACTGTTACATAATATCCTTGGCCAATCTCGTCACAAGGAGGCACGGTGGAGTAATGGATAGCGGCTTGGATTGAGGAATCGGAGATCCGAGTTCGAATTCCAGTCGAATCCATTACATTCACTTACGTGCTAATACCCTTGGGAAAGGTGTAAATCCTCTTCTTCTCCCTCCAGCTATGGGTAAATAGCAGGACAGACTGGGTTCTATAGCCTTGGATGGCAACTGGCTTAGGAGAAGGAAAACTCTGAATTCAAAACCTGTGGAGGGTCGTTTGGGGACCTTGTGGCACGTAGTGCACCAGGTCTCTGTAATCGGCCCTTCAAAAAGTGTGGATGGTCCTGCACGAAACCTTCATCACTATAATCAAATCTCATGTGCTATACGTGCGGGTTTGGGGACCGCTTGTGAATTCCAAATTCCCATGAAACTCCAAAATTGGAGCCGGCTCAACCCACCCCGAGTGAATGCCGTTACAAGAACAAGAGAGAGGATCTCGTCACAAATGAAGAAGAGACTTGGAAGCAACAGAATTGTGGTTTTACAAGTATTATTAGAATACCATGGATTGAACATGAGGGCAAAGACAAAGTTTTATAGAAAATGTAAACAAAAAGGACACTTATACATAAGATCAGTAAAAGGGAGTTTCTTGGAACATAATGAGGAAAAAGAGCCTGGAAAATTTGATACTCACAGGTGATGCTGAAGGCAAGCGAGAACGATGAAAACAACACATAACCTATCTGGGTAAATGGATGGCAGAAAGGGTTTGGGTGAGATAAGAAAAAGAGTAAAATTATTAACAGCTTCAAAGGACAGGAAACTGTGGAGAGCCATGATTGCTAACTACTGGAGGGATACGGCACATAGAATAAGAAGAGCCAAAAATATATAAGTATATCACTATGTGTAATAAAAGTTATAGACACTAGAATGTCGTATTTGAGCGAAAATCGATTTCATCTCCTATGGAACTAAGCTACAGATTGCGATGACACCCACGTTTTTCCATAATAAAATGATTGCCATACTAAAAGTGATATTCCCAGAAATCAAAGAATTTCGTTTGTGTGTGAACTGAATGTCGTATGGCAATCTGCCGTTAATCTTTGTAAACAGAATTATTTGTTAACCAATATAATGTCTCCTTTAAAGTAATCCCGTGTTGAGATCAACAACTGTGGCTTTAAGTTAAAGCCAGACTTGGGTAACCTTTTGCGGCCAGTGGGCAGCTACAGATATAGCTCATCATAAAGCGGAACGCACCCCGGAAAAGGTTCAAGGTAATTTTTCCTTTAAAGTTGACTCAGGCGTTTTCACTACAAAAGAACATACGCGTAAGCAAATGCCTCAGAAATGCGAATAATTTCAATTTTTGGTGATTCTACAATTAAGAAAATGGGGTTTTGCTATAATATTAACACAGATGACAGTGTGATGTTACTTTGTGTGATTCCTTTATAATTCTCTTGTAAATACATTTTATTTTAAATGAAAAAAAATGTTCTCCCCACAATATACATCTATTATATATATATATATACGTTTCATTAAATAATATAGACAAGTGTTGTCTATTTATTTTATGTAAATTTTTTTCGTAACATCTGATAAGTTTAATAACATTATCATTGAACGAAGAAAGAAATTCACAATATTGATCCATATTTTTTTAAAATATTAGTTTAGTGCAAAAATAATGACGTAATAATGTCGTTTTTTGACGTATTTTTTAAGGTCAAAAAACGACATATTTACGTCATTATTTTTGCACCAACCTAATACAATCTAAGCTTTCGGCTTACATAAGCCATTATCAAAGATATCAATTACAACATATTAAGCAACATACGGACTAGACAGTGATGATAGTCTGTCAATGTTTACATAGATGATTTCTAAGCAACGATAAACACGCGCATATAAGACGCTAGAAGCGAAAATTGCACTGCATCTCATGAGGTCACACATGACCACACGAGAGTGAATTGGAGAAGTATGAAATATGGAATGCCGTTGGTATAAACCAATGGCTTCTGTTACCAATTATAGACATTTAAGAATATTTGTAGAGATGCCATAATTGATTTTGTTTAGGTTGGGTTTCAACTGTTTGATGTATAATGCTTCAAGGATTTTTAGTTTTTGTCTATTGTTTTCATGTCGAATTATAATTGTTTATATAATAATATATATATAAATGAAAGTTTCCTATTTCTAAAGCAAACATATTTACACGTTTAATCTTTCGTAGTGAAAATCACCAGTGGTTTAAAATGATAAAAATATTACCGTCTACGGAAGTTTAAAAATTCAAGAAACATTATCTGCCTATATCTCTGAGATGAGGTATTATGATTATGTAAATTATTTACATTATTCAGGCTGTTATTCTCATCCTTTCCATATTCACAACGTTTCGGCTGTTGTACGCTCCGGCCTACATCAGGTAATTGGAATTTTGAACCGAACCCTTTATTTCGTCCACCGGTGTAGATTATTCTAGTTTCATTTGCCAAGCCTCTTTCGGATACCTCAGTTCTTTCCATTTAATCCAACTATTCAAAGGTTTTTGGTTCACAATTGCTGTAGCCTGGTATTGAAGTAATAACACTTTGGATCTAGTCGCTGGATCTAACCAGCATTTTTATCAACTGGGCCATATGTCCTTGAGGACATCCGAAAGAGGCATGGCACGTGGAACGAGTACAATCTACCCCGGTTGACCAAACAAAGGCTTCGGTTCAAAATTTCAATCACCTGAAGACGGCCTTAGCGTACAACGACCGAAACGTTGTGAATATTGCAATGGAGATAAGGATAACAGTTCGAATAATGTAAATAATGTAAATATTTACAAAACATTGTACTTAATCATTGTTTATATATTATTCTTATGTATGAGAGCATGTGAGTGAACAAGTGTGAATGAAACGTAAAGAAACAAATGTTCATTTTCCTCATGAAATTAGCCGTGCTATTGAGAAAGCCAAAAAAGGCCGCGAATGGCCCGCCGGCTGCAATTTGACTATGTCTAAGTTAGTAAGAACAAAGGTATTCTTTTCTCACGAGATGACGTGTGCTGAATTATCTAATGGCTATCTCGTATTGTTCTTAAGCGGCCTTCATTAACGCGGTTTAGTTGGTTCAGATAGTTCTAGTATACAGGCCATTTTTCACGATTTCAGGTAATGCTATTTCTTGATTCGTCCTCATATGAGTAACATGGATATAGCTTTTTTATTTCTACTATTGGCTAACACTTTCTTGCGGAGATCTGGTAACTTTGAACATTTCTTGCAGTAGGGGCTACAGTAATAATTTAGTAAACTTTCATATGACGTTTAGTCTGCCAACTGGGGTACGTTCTTCTGCCAACTGGGGTACGTTCTTCTGCCAACTGGGGTACGTTCTTCTGCCAACTGGGTTACGTTCTTTTCCACAAGCGCTGCAAGTCATGAATAATTTTTACGATGTAGTGAATGACTTTTCTCTTTAATTTGCTTCTTTTGAGGACTGCCATACTTAGACAATATCGCATTCATTATACCTTAGATCAAATTCTTTAGCAATAGTTCTAAGGGAAATTAACATCAAAATTATTTCAAACTTGCTTGATGCAATCTCTCTTACCATTATGTACTGCTTTCCTCCTGGATGAACGATCAATGTTTCCAGTCATCCTGCAAGACGTTGGAATTCTACAGTCTGCAATCTTTACATCTCACCTTTGATTTGTGCGTTCTTCTTTATCCTCGGCCAACACACTGTGCATACATGTAGACATTCATACACATAGTGTTATTTGAAAGCGCTAAATTCATCCTGAAAATCTTTTGCAAACTTATGCGTTCTTTCGAGTCATGTTATTTCTGCAATTTTTGAATCGTAGCAAATGATACAGGTAATATTAGCTGTTTCCTTACAAGCAAACATTCGATATTCATTGGCCACACAGTGGTATTCCAGTTACCTTTATATTACCTCTGGGGCATCGGTCTATGATCAAAGGGTAATATCTGCTCGCATCTCTAATGATAATGGTAAGTTAACTCTTTTCCTTTTAAGGAAACATTCGGCATTCACTGACCTCGTGCTAATTGTGTTACGCTATTCTTCATTTCCTGGCCAGCGGGTTGGGATCAAAGTGTAGTGTCTGTTCTCATCTTTAATGTTATTGGTAATATTAACCGTTTCTTTTTAAAGAAACATTCAGCACGTAATTGAGCGAGCAGCCAGAGATAATCGAGCTAATCTGGCCATCAGACAGGGAGAAAAATGTAGTATCTGTTCTCCTCATCTGTAATGTTAACAGTTTCATTATAAGGAAATATCGGAAACTCATTGACCAATTATTTATACTTTCGGTTTAAATTCATAAAATGTTTTATTTTTTCCGGGAAAACAGGTTTCTCGAGTCCACTAGCTGTTTGTGCTCTTTCCATAATTGATGGGGGTTTCTTTCATTGCCTTTTGTTTGAAGTGGTCTGGAATGGTAACGTCTTCATTATGCCATTATTAATGCTGCATATGGTATTCGTTTTCGTTATTGATGCTGTTGAATGTCACCACATCAGTCGGTGGGTGGGTGTAAACGGTAGTGTCAGAGCTATGCCGCCCCGAACTTCATTCCTGGTAGGGCCACCAAGGCGGACAGATCTGACACACACGCCGGCTAACAAGGGCTCTGGTGAAAATCCAAGGAGCGTCTGCATCGGTAACCGGCGGCTTCTGGTCGTTCCTGTCTCTGCGTCTGTGGGAACCCCGCGGCAAGCAAGAACGTTATCCGAGTAGGCCTGGGTACCCTACTTCTGTAATTTATCCCAAGAATCTTCTTCTCATAACAGGAAGAAGCCGGCTCAATCCGCCCAGAGTGAATGCCGCATCAGTACAGTAGTAGTAGTAGTACATCAGGTGTTTCCTCTTATTTGGTAACATTCTTTGTCTGTGATTCTGTAGCGCCAGTCCAAAGAGATTCAAAAAGTGGCTCTCACTATGACTTATAGGATTCATTCTCTCAAAGCCATTTTTAGTTGTTGATCCGAGAAAGCGGTTTTATACAGCTGACAGTTTGGATATTTCTGAACGGGTTTGGTGTCATGAATGACGTCCGTATGAAAATCTCGATTTATTCAAGAACATCACTCGAATCTTTAGGTTAACATGTTCGCTGATTTTGTTTAGCAACATATTTATCTCCATAGCTGTTCGATACCGAAATCTAAATATTCAACTTCAGATATTGTATATATATATATTTTCAGTGCAACCGTATGATTTTTAGATATATATTTTGTAGATGATAAAAAGTATTGCTGGCAATTTTACACAATTATATATATATATATATATATATATATATATATATATATATATATATATATGAAGAAATATAATCTTAAGGTGTGCTATATTTATGGGAAAACGCTTAATATCAGAGATAAAGCGTCTGTAAATATAAAAGTGTATATTGAAGTCAACACTCATAGGCGACAGCTTGTCGTCTCTAAGCATTAGTATTGACTGTTTACAAACTCACATTTAGAGGCAACAGCCTGTCGTCTCTAAGTGTTGACTTCAATGTTCACACACACACACACACACACACACACACACACACACACACACACACACACACACACATATATATATATATATATATATATATATATATATATATATATAGTCATCCACAGACTTTGGCGCACGAACAGGATATAAGGTAAATTTAAGCGCATTTATTTGTAGATAAATACGCCAGTGACTGAGAGTACTCTGTTCGTTTTATCGAAGACTATCGCATTAGTAGTCACTGTTTACTCACACTTTCTCCCTGAAAACTCAACCGAAATGATCTTATATATATATATATATATATATATATATATATATATATATATATATTTGCTAATTTCGCTAGAACAAGGTATTGTTGTTATTTATTCATGAAAATGTATAGCTGGTTTTTTAATATAAAATTTATTTTATACTGTCCGTGTGTTTTGATATTTCTTTCGAGTTTCATTATTTACACATAGCTGAGAGCCTAACAGGTGCTTACTACCCAGGGTGGATCTGAGAACAACAGCAATAAGAGGTGGTTTCATATTCCTCAATACCTACAATCTCCGAATCAGAGGCCTTGTTGCCGGATGAATTTTATCGTCATGCTGTTGCTTTTTGTAGAAATTTTCGTTGATTGGCGAAACTACTCATACTATAGTCTATTCCATGTTCCAAAATCCTATCTAAAATTAGCTAAAAAATTATTGTTTTAAAAAACGATGATTACAATTATAATAAACCTAAATATATGATGAAAGTGAATTCATACATCTTTTTAGTTGTTGAGAATTGACAAAAATTTTAGACATTATTAGATTTTGATGTTAGAGATGTAAACATTTTTCGAAGATAATAAGGATTTTATTGATACAAGTCATACTGATTAATCCATAACTGGGGGAGAAATTGGTGAATTCATATCTTTCTCAAGAGTATTTAAGCGTAAGTAAATATAACGAACTCGACTGCAATTCGAACTCGGCTTTCCGATTTTCAATTCCGAGCCCTTATCCATTACACCACCCGCACCTCTAAGCTGGTCATAGATGTTATTCCCAAGCGGTAATCCATCTAGGCACTGACGTTGCTTAATTTCAATGATCATACGAGAACTGTAATTTCATTATGATATGGCGTAAACCATTGCGAAGGTGTGCAGGTGACAAATTATGGACTAGTCAAATAACACCATAATACTTATTCTTCGCTGAACGTTATGTATAGAAGGTATAACATTTTGTATAATTTTAAATGAGATTCCTTTACTTAGATGATAAATGAACATTTTAATATCTTCCTGGAATTTATTATCCATTTCTATCGTTGTTACAGTGCAAAGTTTTATAAACTTTATAAGATAATGTTGCGGGTAGTTTATTAGGACAGTACTAAAATGTGCTTGTGACCTGTAAGTTGTCCTTCTTGTCGGCTTCCGCCCGTATCCTAATATCGGTATATACATCCTCTTTCCCTGTTCTCTTTCTCTCCCAGCCCCTGTCTGTGAATCAAAGCGTGTTTAATGAGGCCATTCTCGTGATTTTGATTTTGTTGGACAAATCTGCGCGACAGAGAATCCCCAGCTACAAAGCCAAAATAACCTTGCTCATGGCTCAAAGGGGACTGAGAGAGGCGAGATCTGGCAAACCTAGTTGCATCGAGCTGTCGAGTGCTTGGTCTGTCAGCCCTTATCGCCGGTTTGGCCGATGAGATAGTGTAATTATCTGCCTATATCACCGAATAGGCAAATAATTACACTGGCCACTCCTGACAGCACATCGCTTTCTACCGCACATCAACTGTCAGCATGAAAAGTATTAGCAAAGCTATAGAGACTTTAATGAGGCCATTCGAGTGATTTTGATTTTTATGGACGCCCGACTGGCGCAGACTTCATCACCGGTTGAGATAGTGTAATTATTTGCCTATGCCACCGAATATGCAAATATTTACACTATCTCTACGGTCAAGCGATGTGCTGTCAGGAGGGCTCACTCCTGACAGCACATCGCTTTCTACCGCCCATCAATCGTCAGAATGAAAAGTATTTGCAAAGCCACAGAGAGTTTAATGAGACCATTCGCGTGATTTTGATGGACAAGGCTGCGCGACGGAGAAGATCACACACATGGCCAGAAGTACGTAACTCGCTGCTCAAAGGGGATTGAGAGAGGCGAGATCTGGTAAACCTGTCAAATGCTTAGTCACGCCAGCCCGACTGCCGCTGCCCTCTTCCGCCATTTTGGCCACCAAGATCGTTTATACCTTTACCTATTCCGCCGTTGGCGTCTTAGTGGTTGGTCGCGTACAGCCTACTCGTTTCTGTTCGACTTTACCGCCATCGGTTACCCTATGGTTTCGCTCTTGGGATCACTGGGACAAGTAAGCCCTCTATTATGACAAGGAACGACCATATGTATTTTACAGTGAATGCGAACAGTTTGTTATCACGTTGATTTATTATTACTTTAATAATAATACGAAAAGAACCAATAAATAATAACACTATAAAATTATCAGTAAATATATTAGATCATTATTTTTTATTGTTGTTGATAAAAAATAAATATTTGAGAGTTAAATAATAAAGGAAGATATTCACTACTGATAAAAAAATAACGTTAGGATGTAGCTACATTATTAACATTATTATGATTATAAATAAATAAATAAAAATAAAATAATAATAATAATCAAAATTATAAACAAAATAAAATAAAACAATAAAATAAAGGATTGTATAAAATAAATTAAATAAAAATTAAAAATAATAAAAAAAATAAATACTCCCAGCATGCCACAAAAACTTCCAGCTGGAAATACTATCATCCCGCCAAAAGACGTTAAATTCAATCTCCTCCTCACGAAACCTGGTATGGGCAACACGTGCGTGACGTCTCTCTGTGATATCGCTTGTAATACTACGGAATAAATTCTCCCTTTTGACACATGTACCATAAAACAATTGTAACCTAAAAATACACAAGCCAATACACACAAAATATATTGTATGAAATTAACATACAATTTTCCATGATTTTCCTATTATTTGTGTACGTTTTATTACCTGTCAAGTATGCTTTCATCTTCGTGAACACAAGGCTAATTTCTGCTGTTATGATGTGAGTGACAACCACACATTTTGGTGACCGCCGACGTACATAACAAAAACAACCTATTCACCTATAGCGACTCGAAACGCTTTTCCTCCAAATTTGAAAATACGTACTCGTCGATAAAAAAAAAATACGTTAATTCAATAAATAAATAAGAAAAAGGATAACGCCATTTTGTTAGCTGGGTTCAAGTTAATATATATTAAGCCCGGATTTCCGGAAATAGTTTCCTGGCGTCTGCCTCCCACAACAACTGAACTACGATTGCTCTACAAAGCGTGCTACACAGCCTCACTGAGAAGATTATTGGGAGGGAACAAAAGAAACAACTTACTATCTGGGAATTACTTTAAAAATTTGAATGGTAACAAAACACCTCCATGTGACTAAGGCAGGGTTAATTTAGCATTATAATCAAGCCTTTTTGCCACGTTACTCAGAACTTATTCGAAACTCTCCCAATTGACACATCTGTGTAAGTTGAATGCCTTTCTGATACAGGGTTTAAGTTTCCTCATCTATAGCGTCATAACTGTTTGATGTTTGTCATCGGGTTTTAAATAGAAAAAAAAATGGAATATCTATTTGCGAAAATTTTAAAACGAACTCTTATTACCGTAATATTTTCGGACGATCGAATATCTTTTTCCTGCTGTTGCTGTCATTCACGCTCATTCGCCGACTCATCCGTTTCTTTTTCATCGTCAGATTTTTGGTATAAATGTTCATTTTTATTTTGGCTATACGGTTTCTCTTTTCGTCAAAGAAAGGAAAGTTATATTCTTTCTTTTTTTTTTTTTTAATATTCACTCAGCAACATTCCTCGTGTTAGATATTAGATTTCGTTTTCAACACGTGCGGTTTCCCACGTCTTTTCCCTTGGAGATTCAGAAAACATGGACACCCTATATACCAAATTTATATTCTTCACATTTTCAGTCCCATTGTGTCTCAGCGTGAACTGGGAGAGAAAAGCAAAAATCGAAAGTTAAAGAGCTTTCCAGGTTTCCTGAAGTTATCTTCTTCTTCTTCTTCTTCTTCTTCTTCTTCTCTGCACCATGTCGATTCATCACGTAAGTGATCATGGCTCTCCACAGATCCCTATTTTTTACACCTTTTAACTTATAACTCTTTACCATCCACGTTTATTTCTATTTTACCATTCATTTCTCGTACGAAATTAAGCAATGTCGAGTCGTTAGTATGAAGATGGTTGGCGATTGGCAATACCGGATGCTGTGAGCCTGGATGTGCGGGCGGAGTAAAGGATAATAGAATTGTTAATCGGATAGTTGAGTTCTAATCCCAGTTGGGATCGTTATATTCTCTTACGCAAAAAAAACATTAGGAAAGCTATGAATTCTCCCCCAGCTATGGGTTAATTAATAAGACTTGTACCACTAAACTATTATTATTTTTTAAAAAAGTTCTTACAATCTAAAAAAAAATATTTTCTGACTTTAAATAACCTATAAAAGGTTGATAAGCCGTATAAATCATGCCAGCCATATCACGTTGAAACACTGTTTCTCGTACGATCGTAGAAGTTAAGCAATGTCGATCCTGATCACTTGCTAGATTGCTGACCAATTGGGAATACAAGGTGCTGTATGCTTGGAAAAGTTGGCGATGTAATGGATATTGGCTCGGAATTTTAAATCGGAGAGCCGGTCTCCTAATCCAGTCTGGTTAGTTTTGTTCACTTAAACGCAAATACCCTTGGCAAAAATGTGAATGCACCTCTTCTCCATCGGCTATGAGTTAAATTAGTATAATTTGTATCTGTAACTCCTTATCATCTCCGTTCAAACTCTAACAATTGCAACATATTTTCTGGCTTTAAATAACCTGCAAAAAGGTTGATAATGCTTAAAAAAAAAAGAAAAAGTAATCTTGTCACGTGGGTATTAGATTTCCAAGGCTTTCTTTCCTTATTGTGTCCATCTCTTTCTTTACGATTGCAAATAGAAGTATCTATACTATTTCATATTTCCTTCAATACTTTTATTTTCCTAACATGGTCAGCACATTTTTGTGTTTGGTAAATAAAATATTCCTATAACTTTAGATACATACATAAAAATTCCATACATTCTGTTAAAACTAAAATTAAAATCGTCCTTGAAGCTAAAAGTACAGCCGAAAGCACTCGGGCATAGAGATGATTCGGATAATTTCTACATAATTTATGTCCAGAAAAGATAAAATTATAACACAAGAAAAATTAAATAAAAAAAAAAAACTTAACCGCAGTACTTTTGTCAGTCGTTTTAACGAAACTTGTATAAAGGAGGCATTGCAGCACAAATTCACAATTATATATATACATACATACATACATACATACATATATATATATATATATATATATATATATATATATATATATATATATATATATATATATATATATATCTTTTGACTATATAATAAAAATGCAAGTTGAGAATTATCTGACACATGCCAACAACCATAAACAACACTTCAACAACACTGTACACATCCAGATTTCAATAGACGCTGAAGGACTGGAAAAATGAAGTCTTTTCAATTTGATTATTTTCATTCTTTAATGCCAATCGATTTTTCTTTTCACGACTGCAGTTCCTTCTTTTTTAAATCTCATATTGTTCTTTTATTTTTTTTCCCCTCCCAACGGACAGTTTTATGAATTGTTGAAGGAATATTTAAACATCAGGATTATGAAGTGCTGGGCGTTGCCATATGCCGACATCTTGAGTTTGTCGGACATGCGCAAAGCGACATTGCTATGATTAAAGTGTCTCCTTTTTCGTTAGCTGTATTTTCTTTCAGTATTTATTTTTTCATTCATGCTTGTGTTAATGTGTTGCTTCTATTGTAAGAAGAATGTTGGCGTTATCGGCTGTTGTGCGTTGTGCTGATTCTTAAATAATACTTGAACGATTATCATTGTTTGAAAATGGAAATTACCAGACCTTTAAAAAGAAAATAGAAGAATTAAAATGGAAGGGTTTAAATATCAAAGGACACATAATAGTGTAAAGGCAAAGTACGATAAAGGAATAACAAGTGGTCAGCAAAGAAGGTGAGAATGATAGAAAGAAAGAAAAGAAAAGTAAAAGAAGGGTAAAGAAATGAAAAAAAGGAAAATATATGAGTCAGATGAAGAGAACAAAGAGAAAAATAGACTGAAAGAAAAGTTAAAAAATAAAACATCAAAAAAAAGGAAATACAAAACAGAAAGTTCTTAGGTAATATACAATAGAATATATATAATATATATATATATATATATATATATATATATATATATATGAATAAATATAGAAAAAATACAAACAAGTAAACAAGGGTAAGAGTAAAAAAAAAAATAAAATGGACATCTAAAACGTAGAAAAGAATTAAAGGTAGATACTAAGAAAAATACAAAGTGAAAATAAAAAGAGAATAAATAATCAAAGGAAATACATAAGGAAGAGAGATCGATAGAAAAAGAAAGGAAGAAAAAGAAAGAAAAAACTAAAGAGAAGAGAAAACGAAAGAATGAAATGAGAAAGAATGGAAAAGAAAGAAGAAAAGAAAGAAATAAAACGAAGTGAAGAAGAAAAAAAGGAAGATAAATCGAAATAATAACGAAAGGAAAAAAAAGAAAAAAAAAACGAAATAAGCGTAGAAAAAGAAAGAAAGAAAAAACTAACAAAAAGAAAGAAGAGGAGGAGAAATAAAACGTAGGAAAGAAATAAGAAAAAAGAGATTGAAAGTAAAAAAAAAGTAAGAAGAGGAAAGGAAGTAAAGAGAACAAAAGAGAGAATGAAACGAGACGAAAAGAAAGAATGGAAAGAGCGAAAGAAATGAGGAAGATAAAGCAAAAGAAAAAACAAAACAAAACAAAGTAAGAACAAAAGTAAAGAGGAAAAAAGAATGAATGAAAGGTTAAAGAAAGAAACAAAGAAAGAAAAGGAGAATAAATAAAACGGAGTTGGAAAGAAATAAGAAAGAGGGAAAAACAAAGAAAGAAAACGAAATGTAAAGCAAAGAGTAAATACGAAACAATGAAATGTGAAAGAAAGAAAGAAAGAAAGAAAGAAAGAAAGAAAGAAAGAAAGAAAGAAAAAGAAAAAAACGAAAAGGAAAAAAGAACAGAAAAGAAAGAAAGAAAGAAAGAAAGAAAGAAAAGAAAGAAAAAGAAAAAAGAAAGGAAAACATGACTGGATTAATGAACAGAAAAGAAAGAAAGAAAGAAAGAAAGAAAATGAAAGAAAAGAAAGAAAGAAAGAAAGAAAGAAAGAAAGAAAGAAAGAAAGGAAACATGACTGGATTAATGAACAGAAAAGAAAAAAAAAGAAAGAAAAAAGAAAGAAAAGGAAAAAATGAAAGAAAGGAAAACAGAAAAGAAAGAAAGAAAGAAAGAAAGAAAGAAAGAAAGAAAGAAAGAAAGGAAAACATGACTGGATTAATGAACAGAAAAGAAAGAAAGAAAGAAAGAAAGAAAGAAAGAAAGAAAGAAAGGAAAGGAAAACATGACTGGATTAATGAACAGAAAAGAAAGAAAGAAAGAAAGAAAGAAAGAAAGAAAGAAAGAAAAAAGAAAAACGAAAGGAAAACATGACTGGATTAATGAACAGAAAAGAAAGAAAAGAAAAAAAGAAAGAAAGAAAGAAAGAAAAAATGACTGGATTAATGAAAAGAAAAGAAAAAAAGAAAAAAAGAAAGAAAGAAAGAAAGAAAAAAAGAAAAGAAAAAAGAAAGAAATGAACAGAAAAGAAAGAAAGAAAGAAAGAAAGAAAGAAAGAAAGAAAAAAGAAACGAAAAGGAAAACATGACTGGATTAATGAGCAGAAAAGAAAAGAAAGAAAGAAAGAAAGAAAGAAAGAAAGAAAGAAAGAAAGGTAAAACATGACTGGATTAATGAACAGAAAAGAAAGAAAGAAAGAAAGAAAGAAAGAAAGAAAGAAAGAAAGAAAGAAAAACGAAAAGGAAAACATGACTGGATTAATGAACAGAAAAGAAAAGAAAAGAAGAAAAAAAGAAAGAAAGAAAGAAAATAAAGGTAAAACATAATTAAAACAGAAAAAGAAAGAAAGAAAAGAAAGAAAGAATGAAAGAAAGAAAGAAAATATAAAATATAAAAAAGATATATATATATATATATATATATATATATATATATATATATATATATATATATATTAAGAGAGAGATGTAGGGTAAGGATGTGTTAGAGATTAAAAGAGAGATAAAGAGAGGGGGCAGAGCGAGTAAACATATATATATCTTGGTAAATCAATTCATACAGATGACCTAATCTTGAACAGAATGAGCGAGATAGCTGGCTACTCAAATATAAAGGAACAAACAAGGAAAATGACGACGGAATAAAGACCTACAATTGTTAGTAATATACTTAACTAGTGACTTTACACGCACACAAATACACACACACACAAACACACACACATATATATGAAAGAAAGAGAAAGCTATTTTCCTTTTGAAGATCACTCAGCAGTAATTTAACATCGCCCGAGTAGACACATTTGTAGTGTTTAAACTCGATTGCTATTGTTTAGCGATTTTTAACATATATTTTGGTTTAATCGCCTATAATAAATAATATTTAGCTCTACTCTGTATTGAGCCCTCTTTTAAATTAAAGGTTACGTACTGTGGAATTATACTCCATTTGTTCTCATTTTACCTGGGACTATATATATATATACATATATATATATATATATATATATATATATATATATATATATATATATATATATATATATATATATATATATATATATATATATATATATATATATATATATATATATATATATATATATGTATGTATGTATGTAAAAGAGAGAGATATCTAGGGTCAGGATGTAATAGAGATTGAGAGAGAGATCAAGAGAGAAAAGAGGCAGAGAGAGTAAACATGTATATACATTGGTAAATCAATTCATACAGATGACCTAATCTTGAACAGAATGAACGAGATAGCTGGCTACTCAAATATAAAGGAACAAAGAAGGAAAATGTCGAAATGAATAAATAAATATATACAATTGTTAGAAATATGCTTAACTAGTGACTTTACACACACACACACACACACACACACACACACACACACACACACACACACACATATATATATATATATATATATATATATATATATATATATATATATATATATACTTTAAGTGTCATTCTTACTGGATACTCTTATTTCAGTCGGTGCTCCGCTTATTTATTAAACAGTATATTTATTTATTTTTGTCTATCAGCCTGAATGATCATGAAATCCTATTAAAGAAGAATTTGCGCCTCTCGACAGGAATCGATCACGCGTTCCGATGCTATTCCTAATTCGAGGCTGGTGTTCCTTACTTGCACTAGTTGGTAGCCATTGTTTTACAAACGCCAAAGTTAAAGAGAACAATTTTGCTAAGATTTTTTCTGATGGCTTTACTTGATCACCCAGAGTCGTATACCTGTCGTAATTTAAATTTACACGTTTCGATAGTGTGACCGCTGGAAAAAGAGAAAATGATGAGCTGACTTAAAACATCCGCCCCGTCCGTTTGATTTGCGCTTGAAAAGTTACGGATACACAAGCTAAAGATGCGGGGGGAAATGGTCATCTCCCTGTACCATTTCAGTATGTAACTGAATCCTAGTGCTATTCTCTACCTTTACAAGACCCATATCAGGCCTGAAATGGGGTACGGCTTCCAAATTTGGATAGGAGCTGCCCAGTCTCCAATTTCCTGTCTCGGTAGTGTACAACAGCTTCTCTAAGTCCTTGTGAGTATACAAATTATTTCCCACCCAACAATCACTTTCTCACAGACGAAACGTGCCATGCCTCTCACTGCACTCTGTCGCTGTTTCCATGGGAAGTGATCATCCGTTCTTACCTTCATGACTAAGGCACGTAAATTCACGCGCATTGTAGCTAACCATTCTCATTTCCTTTGTATTGTATTAGTAAGATTTAAGTTCCACTTCTCTCGTACCGCTGCCAGGTGGAACCAAGAAGTTTTTTTTTTCCTCCCCATCACTACAATCTTAACCTGTTCAAGTCTCGGATTAACCGCTAACTTCCCCACATATCCGCATAGACTTTGCATCTTACACTGTAACCCTATACTTCGATTGACTTTTGGGCCTTATACAGGGTGAACATAATTGTAAAAAAAAACAAAAGATCATAAAAAGAAAGTTGAAAAGTATTTTACGCCAGAATTAAAAGTAAAGAGATCTTCCCTGAAAAATAAAGATTCGAATTTTAGACATTTTTTCCTTTGACGGAGCAGAACGACTTCAGTCACGAAAGGCGATGCTAAATGAAGATTTATCTGAAGTATATATCGGCTATTTAAAAGATGTTAAGGTTTAAAAAGTTCTTCCTTTAACTTTAAAGAAAAATCTCTTTTTGGGTATTAGATGAGATATAAGGACGTGAACAATGCGCAAAGAACATAAACTAATGTTATTCGAATAACAATACTCGGGGGAACTCTATACTAAAATCATTTGAATGCGAAGTTCTTGCAAGAGAACGCGACAAATAAATTACTTGAAATCCACTTATTGAGAAAGTCCTTTTGAAAGACGATTCCGAACTTTCTTTTAGATATTATACAAAGAGACTGAAGACAAACCTTAGAATTTACCAAAGAAATAATTGGTAATTAATATTCACCAAAAGAATATTGCTATATGTAACAGTAAATTTCGAAAGAGAGAGAGAGAGAAGAGAGAGAGAGAGAGAGAGAGAAATACTATGTCAACGTCATTCAACCAGGCACGAAAAAGTAATATCGCCCAAATGGGCTTTAGAAAAAGTTCAAAGGGTAATTCTTTTGAAATGCTCACAGAAAAGCAAAGCTTAAAAAATTATATCTAATATTTCCAAAAAAAAAAAATTATTAAGATTAATGACTAAAAATATAAAAAGCCTATTGGTTTCTGCCACAGATCACGAAGGACAAATTTTCTGGTTGATATAAACGAAAAAAAATGATTATTCCATGTTACAGTAAAATTAACTGTCTGCAAATGGCAGTAACAGACGACAGAAAACTTGACACAGGAATCCTAAGCCACGCAACAAATTAAAAGATGTTATCTAGAAAATAAGCAACGTATGAAATATAAGAAAATATCTTTAGAAAGTGTAGTGGACTGTGGCTGTAATGTTGTTGAGTAGAAGTAGAAGAAAGCTGTGGGTTCAGATTTTCCTGCTAGCTTGTCCAACTACACAAGAAAGTTGGATTTTAATTAAGTCCAAAGAATGCAAAGAAAACAAACAAAACACAAGACCGATAATATATCTATACAAATATATATATTAATAACAGGTTACATAAAAAAACAGTTACAAAAGGACAAAGTGTGTGTGAATATTATATATGTGGGTGTGAATATTATATACGTGTGTTTGTGTGTGTGTGTATTCTGCTTAGCGTGTTCACAACACTTTGAGAAACGCTATCCCTTGTTAGCGCCTACATTTCGAGGTTGTAAGCTGAAAGCCTGAGGAAAAAGAGAGATTTACCTCCAGGTGTCGACGCGAAGGCCTGAGGGAAAAAGAGAAAGAGTCGAAGGGTCAGCGGCTATTTATAGCAGCGAAGAGCGACCCCTGGTGAAAGGGTTACGAACTGAAGGAGGAGTTAACTCCGACAAAAGAAAGAAAAGGCGGGCGAACTGACATATGATATGCAAAGTTCGATATAGTTGAGAATAGTGGATAGTATTTCAGATGATTGTTTGAAGCAACAAAAATATAGTTCTTTCGACAAATGCTGAAAACAATATGGAGAATGAATATGAGCAACGAAAAGGTTTTAAGAAACAGTTAAACAAAGAAAAACGATACTTACAATCAGAACGAAGCTGTTGATGTTACCCTGAGACATTCACCTATCATCCGGTTTAAACTCTTCCACGTTTTTTTTTTAACAGTAGTATAGATCTATCCCTAGTTTACTGTTACTGTTTAGGATTGGGTTTCCGGTTCCTTCTAAAGACATTTCATTCTCTTTCACTATGCCCCTGCGTCTTAGTGACATTTTCGCCTTGCATCTGGTGAAATGATTAAAATATATACCGCCTGTAACAGCAAAATTGTCCAAATGGTGTAACTGCATAATTGTTCATCCCACAAAATGTTTAATATCTAAGAAACCAGTAAACTAATCGAGTTTCCTTTTTCCAGGTTTTTATATGAGATATTTAGCCATCTTGCCACCATTTTTCGTAAGAATCACTGTAAAAACTTTTGAGTTGAGAAAAGGTTAAATTCCTTTTTTGTCAGATCCACTGTCTTCCCCAGCTGAGCAATGGAGAGAGGAAAAAATAATCCAGGCTTTAAGTAATGGCACTACCATTCATATACTAGCCATTCAAGAACCAGCAAGAGAACAGTGAATAAGTTCTAAAAAGAAGGGACAGAAGAGAGGAAAACTGGATCAGGAGGTCACAACAGGAAGAGGGATCATCATTTCAAGTTACTACTAAAGAGATTAATTAGAAAAGATCCAATTCAATCCATAAGACATTTGGTATATGAGATAGGAGTTTCGGCTATGACAGTCCAAATAGCAATGAAAAAAAACTTGAAAATGAAATCGTACGTGAAACCTTCGAGACAACTTGTTACTCCAAGGCAGAAAGTTAGAAGTTTAGATAAGATGATGATCATCTTGTATAAGATGGAAAATGATCCTGGAATATATATATATATATATATATATATATATATATATATATATATATATATATATATATGACCTTCCGATCCTTAGCTATGATTAATTAACCCTGAACATGTCATTTTCGTTTATGATCGATTTTATCAAGAGTTTTCTCTTAAGCTTTTAGAATAATTATACATTCTTATTGCGCAAAGTAGAGTCCAACTGTGTTGCAAAAACATCGGAGAATTCCAGTAAGATATCTTTAATCATTTCTAAGATATAACGGTTCAGAGCTTAATCTAACAATTGAAAAAATTTGCTAATATACGATTTGGATAATTTTCCTGTTACACAGGCTATATAATGAAAAAAAGAAGGACTGGAATATATATCATTCACAGAAAATATTGATGGAAAAAGAAGCAAATGCAAACAGAGGGTAACCGACTTAACATATTTGTGTGGATGGAATAAAGTTAGAAAGGACATGAAATTAAACGTTGCCTTTTTTTTAAAATCATTTCACTCCAAACAAGGCGTTAATGCCACTAAGACGCAAGAAGTTACTGGGACTGAAAGGAAATGGGAAAACGTTAGTGGGGAGAAAGGGCAATAAAAGAAAAATGTTTAAAAAAAACAAAATGTGACAATTTAATTTTGGAAGATCCTAATTGACAGAAAATTGACTTAAACTCCAGCGCGCATTCACACCTGGTTATAACGTACTCACTCATTTCTGCTCTTTATAGCAATGCTTGGAAGGAACGTGTGTAGAGTGTGCTATTTTCACCACATTCTAGATGTTTCATCAGGGATAATGGCTTGTGCAGCAGTTTTTGAACAAAGACAAAAATTCCACAGGTCCGAAAACAACCATATCCCACAGATCTCGCATACTGCAACGCTATTCGCTTCAAAAATCAAATCCCTCTTGAAAGGAACAGCATTTTAAGATGTCGAGGAAATCCAAGAGAATGCGATGAGACAGCTGCTCGCTGTGACAATAAAAGAAATTTCAGTGATGTTTCCATCAGTGGAAAACGTCGCTGAATAAAACGTGCGGCTTCATAATTGGACTGCTTCGTAGGAGATTAAATGTCGAATTGATATGTGTTGTAGTTTTCTTTTAATAGTACCAGTCCCGATGCTTTTTGACCAGATCTCGTATATGATTCTGTGCATATATATTATTTTCTCACTGGGTCATTTAATTACTGGTCGTATCTTCTCATGGCTCAAGGACATCATAATTGGCTACCTAGTTAGGAATGAACTCATTACACTAGCCAATCTGTGTCTAATTTTTTGTAAGAATGTGGAAGGTAAATTACTATTTTTATCTTCTTATATTCCCTCGATTGATGAAATGGTATTATGTTAGTAAACTCAAAATACAGGTTGTCTGCCTAGATAACATATATAGGACAGTCTTTCTACTACTAATTATCGACATATCCATGTTCAATTTACCTAGCTAGCTAGCTCGAGATCACAATGGTACAAGATGAACCCCATTTCAATTAGTCGAAAAGAAACGTATGGAAGTATCCAATCGCAGAAACACGAAGCTTCTGACATGCAATTATCAGAAGAGGCTTTGTTGAATTTGATGAATAATTTCCAGAGATTTTTTCTCTTTTTTCTAGCATTTGTATATGCAATATTCTAAACCTCTGTTAATAATGCGTAAAAAGCACGTCAGCGAGATTGCATGTGCATGTCATCAGCTGTAAATAAAAAGTATTTGGTGATATTTGGTGTCTCTTGCATGGCAAAGCCTCTGTAAACTTCGTTCCATTACTAAGGTTACAGTCAGTCTGAAATCGTACTAGCTTGAATGTATGCAATATTAGCCTCTGTGTATATTGGCATATCTATTTGCATACATATGAATATACTTATATATGCGGAAGTATATATATATATATATATATATATATATTCAGAGAGAGAGAGGGAAAGAGAGGGAGAGAGAGATTTACACATGGAAATCATTACAAGTTGTTAATAGACTGTTAGTGCGTATTTATTTATGTCTCCAGTTTAAAGATTAGCTAACGAGATGATTTATTGTTTCGACGTCAGACACTCATATATGAGCTTGATACAAAACACGCATTCTTTCTATGTTCATGCAAACATTGAAAGACAGCTAAGCTTAGATCACTCTACGGGCAATGCTAGTGCCACATGACCCATTAATATCAACCGCACGATCGAGTCATCGCCGACTAAATCGGTTCCCGCACCGGCCTTTTCTTGGTAAGGAGGATAACTAGCCATCCTGCAATATCTACAAAAGAAAGGGTGGCTAAATCATCCCGTACTGTCAACGACTATCAAGCACAACGGGGCAAGACATGGTTCCATAGCTATGTATGCAGTCAGTGCGAGCATTGCACGCAGTTGCTGTGAGAATGGGGCTTCCTGGAGTGTAGTCAACGACCAGGGCAGAGAGATATCGGCGTTGTCGTAGTCGTCCTCGGCTTAATCTCGTATTCAAGAATTTAATTTCTTCTTTGCTGATCGCTTCATTTATAATGATGTCATTGATGACTAGATTTGCCGCCAACGTTCTGGTTTAGGACCAGAAGCTTCTAGTTTCACCAAAACTCTCTCCAGTCATCCATTCCCTATCGACGTTTGAGTTTGCAAGCTTTGTTTGGAGGTGAAACAACATCAGAATAGAAGAAAGTACCAATGTAACGAACTTATTTAAGGTGGACCTCAACTTGACAGGAAGTGGTCCACACATTTGATTTCATTAACTTCTGCTACGGCACATATGGAATGAGACAAGCAGAATCCAGTTATAAAGCCGCAATGGACTGCTGCTGACGATAATCGTCATCCACTCGTTCCACCGTTGGGATATTTGGGGTTGTTCTCACAGAGTCTGGGTCCTTGTCTTTGACCTTGCTATCAAGGGTGGCGCTACCTGGAGTTAAGGACTCCCGACAGTGTTGCTTTCGGAGTCGTTGGACTACGTAAGACCTTCCACCACGACAAGGGACGAGTTAGACACTTCGAAACATGCACGTATAACTACACATATATATTTTACACTGAATGACGGAGTACCAGATCATTATTATTACTTTAGAAAGCAAACAATAAATAACACTATGCAACAAAAACATATTTTTAAATTGTCTATATTTTTTCAAATGATTTAGGAGAATTTTTTTCACCGCTAAATCCGAAAATGACATCCGTTTCTCTCGATCAGGTCATGTTTTTGGGCTGAGTTTTTGAAAACCCGATCTTCTCAGTAAATCGATTGCATTTTTGTGACATTATCGATTGAACTTTGTTCTAATTATATTTCTCATTGGAAAATAAGGTTTTAAGAGAAAAAAATTGTATTCTAACACAATTTATAAATTAAACACAAACATCGATTGCAATAAGTTGAAGAATAAACATTGATAAATCTAAGTTCGTGTAAATTGCATGTCACGTTATAATTGTTCAAAATTCAGGCTTGAAATTCCGTTTATTCGAACCTTTACATGTGATCAGCGGCAGGAGAGTCTCTCTTCAAAGTCCAGCTGTAATCAGCCACCATGACTTCATCCCAGCGTACCTGATACCTGGTCTTCATCTCCTTCCTGTCTTGATGGAATCTCTTCCCCTCTCCGTCGCTCACTGATCCGATATTCTCAGAAATCCGATCCACATATGAGAATAAATAATGCATTTTCTGGATGCAGTCAGCATATTGATGACAAATTCTACGTAGGTCCTGGCCTTGTTGTAGCCAAGAAAGTTCTTCGTGACCAGAACAAAAGAATTCCATGTTTCCAATTCCATTTCGTACAGTGAGTTTTCAAACTCTTAATCTCTAATGAGCTAATCGATTTGAGAAGCATCGTCAATCCTGGAAAAGCCTGGCAGAAGTACGGGAAGCAGCCACCATCCTTGTCCAGAGCTTTGGTGAAATTTTTGATCAAACCGACTTTCTTTAGATGGTGGAGTAAAGAGTACTCCGATGACGTGCTGATTAAAGATCTGGATACTTGATTTTCTAGTCATATCAATAGCACAGAATTAGCAGTGACTGCTATGATATGGAAATTCCATATTTCAGACAACTCATCTTGTTATTGGTCCACCGAAAGTGTCCTGTATCTATCAACTAGAGGCTTATTCATAAGGTTTGTTACTCTGCAAGGCATCATTTCCTCCCAACAGGACGTGTAATACTGAGCAGTGTCCCTATTATCTCATATACACAGAAAGAGTGGGTACTTGCTGAACCCCGGCTGTTGTCTAAACAAAAGATTCACGCAAATAAACCACTCATACTGGACATAAAGAATTTTATCCAGCAGATACTTCACTGCTTTTCAGTGATCGTTTGCTGCTGTCAATTAAATGTCTGCAATCTCTGCGCAATATCCGTACAATACGCCAATTTCTTTTCTTCAGGCAAAAAAAGAGAGGTACTCTTGATGCCTGTTGCGGTAAAAGGTGAGGTGAGCACTGTCAGAGAGTAATATTTTTCCGTCAGTCTGAATGCCATCAATTCAGCAGAGGACTTTGACAAGCAGAGGTCGCGAATTAGATCATTTAATTCTTTTGGGAACGAGGATGTGGAGCATCATCGCCAAAAACCACTTCTTTTTCTTAAACACTGGAGAAATCTTCCGCGCCAATGTCAGCAAGATCTCCTAAAACAGGAATTGGAATTTCATAACAGTGCCCTAAAGATAGACGGTGCTGGTTGAACATCACGATACTTGAGGATACGCCTGTTCTTTCTTTGGATCTTAGTCACATCAATTGCACAGAATTAGCAGTGAGTGCTATGGTATAGGAATTCCATATTTCAAACATTTCATCTTGCCCTTGGTCCACCGACGTAGATAATCGATACAGGGTCTTACAAGCTATGTATAAGGCCCAACATTTTTCCTTGTCACCAAGTTACTGAGTCGTTTCTTGACAGTGTGCTGAAGTGAATGAGATCTTGAATATATGAGCAGTTAAGGTGACATGGCCCTTAGTCGAATCTGTACTTGAGGTCAAACATTGTGATTTTTTATACCGTTATATATGAGAAATTGTGTAATTTTAGCTATTTCTAATTGGCCCTAAAAAGTCACATAGTATACTTACTACTACGTTCGTGAGACATCTTGAATATCAGCAGTTAGAGTGGCATTGTCCTTAGCGGAATCTGAGAGACATCGTGATTTTTATACTGTTAATCCTGAGAAATTGTTTCCAGAATTATATAGTTTTAATCATTGCTAACTGACCCTAGAAAATCACATGGCATACTTACTACTACTCCCGTGATATATTTTGGCGTTATACGTAGATTATAATGACTAATAAAACAACCATTATGATTTATATTCTATGGCTTTCATATTCTTCTTGTTGTTGTTGATTTGAACACTGGAGAAATCTTCCTCACTAATGCCAGGTAGTTCTCCAAAGACAGGTATTAGAATTTCATCACAGTGTGCTAAAGGACGACGTTCTGATTGAAGATCAGGATACTTAAGGTTACTCCGGTTCTTGTTAGGGAACCCAGTCACATCAATAACTTAGAATTAGCAATCAGAGCTATGGTTTGTCTATGGTTTGTTGGCTCCTCTAAACGATGGGAATTCCAAATTACATGCAACTCTTCTTGCCATTGGTCCACCGACGCAGATACTCGTTACATACCATATGTGGCGCCTTAGCTTTATCGTGTTTACCAAGGTGCTGAGTCGTTTCTTGATAACGTATGTGGAAGTGAATGAGGTCTTGAATATCAGCAGTTAGAGAGTGACATTGTCCTTAGTGGAATCTGAGAGACATCGTGATTTTTATACTGTTATTCCTGAGAAATTGTTTCCAGAATTATATAGTTTTACTCATTGCTAACTGACCCTAAAAAATCACATGACATACTTACTACTACGTCCGTGAGATATTTTTGAGGTATACCTAAATTATAATGACTAATAAACCAGACTTTCTGATTTCTGTGGTTTTGTATTGTACAGTTTAATTGTTGTGTTTTGAGATGTAAGCACATTATTGCGTGTTATTGGCTTATAAATATTTTGGAGGCGTGTTTTAATATTTATGTAGTTACTTTTGTCTGAAAATAATTCTGATGGGTTAAAATTAAAAAAAATATAATTAACGTAATAATTAGTTTTAGTGTGTGAAATATATTGCATATTTAGATATTTTAATGGACATGTCAATATAAACAAAAACGTAAAAAAGAATTTGGCCATAGCTCAAAAAGTTGATCTGATTGAGCAAAACCAATGTGATGTTTGGATTGGGCACATCAGAATTGTCTTGAATCCTGTATTAGTGTTAACCAGTGTAATAAAATAATGAATGCATAAAGTTAACATCAAATAGAGTGATATGAAATGTATTAAAAAAAGAAAAGCTCAAATGAATACAACCAATGATGACTTCAAAAGCATTCATCAGCATTCAGTTTAGGTTTAAGGCTCCAATTTTTCCACAGTGAATTGTACTACGAGACAATAGATTACTGGATTAAAACATTGGTTTCACGAATTTGGTGATTGTAAGTTATATAATCACTGGGTCGGACAGTTTACGCTTGAGCTAAATGGAAACAGCAATATTAAAATAAAGATATTTCCAGAGATGGGCAGTGGATCACTCAACCCCAGCAACTTAGGGTTCACTTTGCAATTCCTTGTAGGTTACCCGGATTGACATACACCTTTGTGACAGATGAGGTCAATAGTCCGTGTGTATATATTGTAAATAATGATAATAATGATTCAGATAAGTGGTAAGTTTTGTAACTCTCGTACGTTCCACAAAGCTGTATATGTTAAATATATATCCTGTGAAAAAAAAATTATTTTTCTCATATTATTATTAATTGCTTGTTCCCAGAAAATTCTGTGGGTTACAGCGTAAATAAAGCTTTTCTAATATTTCAAGTAGTTCTTCGTGTTGTACCTATCAAATGCCGTTTTCTCATATAGGTTTTGTCTGTGCTTGCATTGCTCGCTCTCATAATAAAACTAGTATTACTCCACCATTACTCCACCGTGCCTCCTAGTAAAACTAGGAGGCACGGTGGAGTAATGGGTAGCGGCTTGGATTGAGGAATCGGAGAGCCGAGTTCGAATTTCAGTCGAATCCATTACATTCACTTACGTGCTAATACCCTTGGGAAAGGTGTGAATCCTCTTCTTCT
>CAHIKZ030004362.1:1100000-1117500 GCA_903632075.3 Acanthosepion pharaonis | reverse complement strand
CAAGATCCAACCAGCACATTTATACACTGGTCCATGTGTCCGAACAATGTAAATAATTGCAATACCTTACTGTTGTGGACCTGGAAGAGGTCCGAAAGAAAACTCAGTAATTCAGTGAAAACTTATTAAGAAAAAGAACGAATACAGTAATGTTGCAATACAGTTTTGTTCAAAATTAAACTCGTGACTGTTTTAGATACCTATAAAATTATAAAAGTTATTCCATTTAAATATATATATATATATATATATATATATATATATATATATATATATATATATATATATATATATAAATATATATTTAAATATATATATATATATATATATATATATATATATATATATATATATATATATATATATATATATATATATGACAACTGCACCTTTTACAAAAAGAAGACCATGTCTTCAACGTTGAGTAAGTGACCATGGTCTGGCAGATGATTTTGAAAACCAACCTCACTCCCGCTGGCTTTTTACATATGTGACAGCCGAAAGACTTTTGGAGAGTCTTGAAAGTCACATTCTAATCTGGCACTCTCTTGAGCCCTTTCAGCTCGGCATAAGTCCTGACATTTTTCCCGTAACGGATATGAGTACTAAGCAAGTCTGTCAACAAGGGTCTTCACAAAGAAGACTGCCAATTTTCATGCGATCATAGATAGCTAGCAAATGCGGCACGAACTGAACAACCTGCCCACAGATATATATCTTATGAATCACCTTTCCTAGGAGCCTTTTTCGACTTCAAATGCACAACTGTCTTAACCACAAAACGATTGCATCCATAAAAAAACAGACCTTCTCCAATCAAATCTATTCTCTGTCGTTTTCCCTGTTCCTTGACTACGTGTACCCACTAAACGGAGTCTTTTAGTAATTGGATACATCTATCTATCTATCTATCTATCTATCTATCTATCTATCTATCTATCTATCTATCTATCTATCTATCCGCACAGAAAGGCGCATGAACACATACACGAATGCGCGCACACACACACAGAAAAAAAAACTTGCACCAATGATAAGTTTATATAAAAAAAAAATCGAGAAGTATAAGCAGTCAATTACTGATAAATCCTGACAGATATATATATATATATATATATATATATATATATACAAACAAAAGAGAGCCAAAAGCCACTACTTGGCGGTGACTAAAGGTTTCAAGCTATGAAGCGATCCTCAGACGGTTCAAAGTACGAACATACGTATCTTAAATTATATACCTAACAAATGTGGAAAATTGTGAAAAAATATAAGTGCTATTGACAGACACTTAGCAGTGCAAAATGCACATTTCGAAATCAATCTCATCAAACATTTAATTAGGTTTTATTTGGTTAAATGTCCATTATCGGTGAATAATCTGTCCAAAAATAAGAAGAATCATTTATATGAATGCAAAGAGAGCCGCTCTAATTTTATTGTTTTGTAAAATAATTGGGAATCAATTTTCCGAGTTTAAGAAAATTTCTACGCTTTTGCAGATTATTGCGAATATTTAAATGGCCAGGTATTATGGAAACATTTCTCTATTTTGGGATAGCTAGGATTTTACAAATTAATGCTTGTTGTAGAGTAGCTAGCATCCCTTCAGTACTATACTAAATGGCCTGGTTCATAGCCTTAAATAGTCTACGATTAAGGAATTCAACAGTTGATAAGTTGATACTAAGCTGATTAATATTCGGACTGACGTTACTTAGTTTCGCTATACAGCATTTGACCCTCCTTTATTCCTTGTAAGTTGTCTTGTTAATTGTTTTGTAACTTATTGTTCTGTGTTTTTTGTGCGTATCGTATCTGTTAGCACCGTATACTGGTGCTGAATAAATATATTAAACACTCATTCTTCTCTGTGTATTATTCAAGTCGACGATACAACAACCTTGAAAGCCGTTTTGCGCCGTTTAAATATTTAATACAGAGAAATGTTTAAAATAAAATATTCATATAAAAAGGTTAAGAATTAAAGTTTTCTCAAGTAATATTTTAAACAAAAGGAATTGATTTGTGTCGGAGTAGACTACACATCTTGGTTGTGATAAAACATTATTCTCTCGACTATCAAAACGTTACGAACAAAGCATAAAATAAGCGGAAATAAGAGACGAAACTGAGTCGATCGTCTTTTTTTTTAAAACAGATTCAGAAATTAGTGTTTCAAGAACAACGGGATTTCAGTAAAACAACAATAATCACTATCAGTCCCATGACTGGGGTTCGTCGGAGAGTCACTGCAAAAATGAACACTAGACGTCCTTCTATATATGTGGAGAGTTGGGGCACCTCGGGCCGGTGTAATGGTTAGCAAGCTTAGCTCGCTAGAACAATTACGACTGAGTAGTGAGTTCGATCCTCACTGGGTGCCCCCTAATTTCGGCCTTGTGTCACATCTAAGCTACGCTTGGAAAATCACTATATATGTGGAGAGTTACACCGATGCGTAACGTGGCTTGGGATAATAGTCATGATTCAGCCCAGGCCTCTACAGATCTAACAACAGCCCATGTCCCTCAGATTGAAGGCTAGAGTTGGTCACGTACACAATGCCTTAGATCTGGCTTGGATATTGACCAGTCTGGGAAAGCCTCCGCCTAGAGATGCCACAGGCGCTGTATTCATAGCGATAGACCTCCAGTCTAACCCATTGTTCATAGATGGCTGCTGACCCTATACGAAATGTCCATCCATCCCTTGCAATGACTTATTTAATCCTTCTGGTTGTTTCGCTATCCACATCACCAGAAACTTCCTGCGGGGAACCAGTTTACTCGTCGAGATGAGCAGACCATGCGACAGATAGTACTCTTTTACATGGCGCCAGTGACATAAGTAAAGTGACCAGACATAAATAAAAAAAGGAAACGAAAGAAAAAGAAAGCAAATGTCAAAATCAGATTTTCGCAACGCATTCTTAGTAAAATACGTATATCGGCGGAAAATAATGGTCGACCGAATTTTAAAACAATAAGAACGTTTATATATAAAATAATATGACAGGCTTAAAGGATTCCCTTGAAGGTCAATATGTCAAAAAGCGGTTATCAGTGTTTTATTGCCTGCGTGGCGATCGTCATCCACCTTCGTGAATATTAAAACCCGAGCAAACCTATGCGAGTATACTACGAAAAACGACATGACTAAAATTAACGTAGCCAAAGCTTTGACGTAAAGAAGATATCGTGAAGACTAAAGCCATATTTCTGTACTCGGGGCCACAGGCCTGGGAAATAGCGAAATAAACCACAATTTCAGATGCTATCGACTAGATCGAATATTCTTTTATAACCCACTTCTTCTTTATATATATATATATATATATATATATATATATATATATATATATATATATATATATACACAGACATACACACACATATATATATATATATATATAGTTTATACCTTATTTATATAGAAACAAATATTTAATTAAATGCTCTATTTATAATAAACAGTATTAACAACATTATTACCGGTATAAATATCCGAGAACTCTTATAGAAAATATGTCCTCCGACAAGAATCGAACCTGTATACTACATGAGACCGTCATATAGTCTGACGTGATATACCATCTAGCTACAGAGGGAGAATCTGGATAGCAAGTCCGAATTACTGCTTTTAAACTAAGCGCTTTCTCTCTCTATATATATATTCAGGCCGACAGATGAAAATAAATATATATTCTGTTTAATAAATAAACGGAGCGTCTCCTCAATATAAAACAGAAAAAAATATGCTTAAAGTTCCATTTCAGTAATAATTTTTATAATATTTTTAAATTCACCTGCTCAGACCCAAGGAGGCTGTGTAGTTTACATTCAGCTCACTTTGGATTATTATACTCCTTGAAATTATCCCTACAGGTCACAAATATATATATATATATATATATATATATATATATATATATATATATATATATGTGTGTGTGTGTGTGTGTGTGTGTGTGTGTGTGTGTGTAAATATCATATATATGTTAAGGGGTCCACCCTTTTTTCATACAAGTGGGCTCGACTAGTGCCGGTGAATACCCAGGAGGTAGAGTAATAGTGAGAGTAAGAATGTGAGGTAACCGCTTTGTAGGAGTCACAGTTGCGAGCACGTAGACTCAGAAGGAATTCCTACTTCGGTACTGAATTTACCAGACTGTATATATATATATTATTATTGCTACTAACCGCATTTCTGGATCTAATAACCGTATTACTAATTGTATTATTACGTCAATACTTGCTATATTCCATTACTGCGTTTGTCATTCATTTGGGACCAGATATCATCCCGGAATTCAAAACAATATATGTATTTATATGAAGGAGAATATCATATATATATATATAAATGTATATATATGGAAAGAAGACAATAGGAAAACTGTAATTTTATATAAAGAAAATTATATTTTTATAGACAAAAACAAAATGTAGTTAGTAACTAAAATTATTTAGTTTTGTGTTTATAGATATTTTGTTCAATAAATTCATTTCGTTTTGTGCTTTATAAAGTCCACATTGTACGAAACGCGTCGGGTAAAATTACACGGTTTTCCTTTATATATATATTGTCTTTATATATATATATTCTCAATTATGTTTGTTATTTAGGTTAAAGTAGGTACCTCCATGAGATCGCTAAAAAAAAGAGAGCATAGCATGTTGAAAAAGACGTCAAACTTGACGAAAACAAAATTTTATCGCCTAAATGCTTATGTTATTATTAAGAGGAAATATCAAAGTTTATTTTAATTATTTAAAAAAAAAAATATTCCTTCTTTTTAGAACATTCTAAATTTTGATTAAAAAAAACAAACTTGTTTCTCTTTGTATCACCGGAACTAGTAAAGTAACATACACAATTTTTAGCACGGTCTTTTTTTTTTTTTTTTTTTTTTTTTGTATGATACCCATTAATTTGGAAAATCTTGCAAAAATAAAAATAATTTTCGGATCTTAATGAAACTTTCAGAAACTATTCAGAGATGATCGAAATTATTATAAATATTTTTTTTTTTATTAAAGTCATGGCAAAAATATTTTTTATATTTATTACCCGCCATAAATAATTTTATGAAAACGCTAGAAATTCGATCGCGTCAGGTTTAGTGATTACAATAGTTAAAAAGCACAAGGCTTTGAGAAATGAAAATTATGTTTTTTTTTGTCTTTGATTGGACCCCACTACCTGAAAACCAGCTCTGAATTGTAACATACAAAGCTCAATAAAACAAGGATATTGTTTAATTTGAAATGCTTTTATTTGTTGTTAGTTGTTTTTATGAATATGGACAATATTTTCTAAAAGCAAAAAAATTTTTCGATGAAAAATGAATTTTTAATACAATTATTTGTTTTTCCTTTAAATATAATAGCTTTTTAGATTTAAGTTGTTAAAATATTAAAATTAGTTAAAAACCGCATCGGGTTTCCTAAGTGTCATTATGAGATAGATCTTTTTTAGCGCGTTGTAAACTGTATCGTTTTGACTAATCAGAAGATCTGCCGTAATTAAGAAATGTAATTTTGTGTTTACAATCGGGCTGTAATAATAAAGTACAGAAGACCAACCAGAATACAATTAAGTTGAGTTATTAGAATTAAACATTGTTCTCCACTGTTAAGGCCTTTACTTTTGCAAATCACGTGTGGAGAAGTTAATTTGATTTTTCAATTTCAACTGAGAAGGGTATCTACAAGTATCAGTATCATCTTATGAAATTTATATGATCTTATTTTTATATTAATCTAAGCTATGACATTTTTCCATAAATAAAATATCAAAATTAATAATAAAATGAATGGAAATACAAATAACACAGTAAAATGTAATAAATATACATAAAATTATTGTATTTTATGCACACTTCTGATAAAATTTTATAGGAAAGGTACCTATAAATTAATTAGATACTTTCTTATGGAATATGAAATTTAATGTCACTCTTAACAGTCTTATTTTAATTTCTTTATAATATATTTTCCGTAAAGCATCGTAAACGTAAAGGTGAAACTAAGTACAAAAAAAAAAATAGAGCGCTGAAAGTTTTCCTTAAAAATAATGAGGTAAATAATTTGTTCACTTAAATGTAAACTATTTCACTTTTCTCCTTCCGTAGAACAAATTATCCTCACGGAATCCGTCAATCTGTCATTCATCACGTTTCGGCGCAAAAGCTAAGTTAATCTTTGTTCAAATATTTTAAATAAACATACAATTTCTGATTTTCTTAAAATAAGTTTTGAAAAAATAATAATTGATATTTAAAAGAATTTCAAAGGGAGATTTTCACTTTTTTTATAAAATGGAAAAAAATGGTTGCCATCTGTCAATTTTGCTGACTCAAAAAAACAAGATTTTTAACGAAAATTTCGGACGTGCTAGGAACGATTAAAAATGTAAAAACTACCCCCAATACTTTGATCTTTCCTCTTAATAATGACATAAACATTTAGACGATAAAATTTTGTTTTCAACAAGTTTGGCGTCTTTTTCGTCATGCTATGCTCTTTTTTAGCGATTTCGGGGAGGTACGAGGTTACAGGATTAGTCTTTACTTTTATGGGTTTCTCAAAGTGATCTACTCCTAATTTTTTCTTAGATACTTCTTTAATGTATTATTTTACCTAGTCGACTTTCAGTTGGGTATATGAGTCTTCGTGATTGGTTTGTATTAAAGTTGTCTTTGTAGAATTTTAATATAATGAATGCTTGATATCAGGCGTCTACATTCAATGTTTGAACGATTGTTTTAGTTTACATGTTACCATCGTTATAGTCCGTATACATTTCTAGTTTTCTGCATGAAGCTTCTTATATTTTCTTTCAATTTTAATTTGTAGGTGGATCATATATATATAAAGACATTTTTTATGTTTATACATTCTTTTTTATAGATACACCAATTTAATTAAATGCTCTGTTTATAATAAACAATATTAACAACATTTACCGGACTGAATGTCCGAGAAATTGTCATAGGAAATATGCGTCCTCCGACAGTAATCGAACCAGTATGCTATACGGAACCGTCATTTAGCTTGACGTGTTTTACCGATTTCGCCACAGGGGAGCGTTTCGGTTAGCAAGGTCAACTTTACTGTTTTTAAACTACAACCGAAACGCAAATATCTGTATCTATAAAAAAGAATGTATAAACAAAAATGTCTTAAAATAATTGTCGGACTTTGTCCACTTCCTAATACATCTATATATATATATATATATATATATATATATATATATATAGAGAGAGAGAGAGAGAGAGAGAGAGGTATATATATATATGTGTGAAAAGTGTGTGTATATAAATGTAAATAAATATATATATGTATAATTATTTATATATTATATGCGCGGTACTTATTAGAAAGCGCTCAATATCAGAGATAGAGCTAACATATTTGGTTAGATAGATGTGAGTTTGTGACCCTGGGTTTCACGCTTTAGCGATCGTCAACATACAAATGCGTATGTATAGACACAACACCACCCGTATACATACATATGTCATATCCGAAACTGCCCACATATGTTTATATATGTATAAGTCCCGACGGACGACCAAGTATATATATGTGCCTGCATACATCGATGTTTGTGTTAGTATGATGAAAAACGACGAAGTTTTCCCCACCACTTCCACAATAACACCAATACACGCAATCTATATAAACCCAAAATTTTAAAAAATTAATCAGTTTGTCTGACGATCGCTAAAGCGTGAAACCCAGGATCACAAACTCATATCTATCCAACCAAATATATATATATATATATATATATATATATATATATATATATATATATATATATATATATATATTTATATATATATATTCTGTCAGGTTTTCCATTTCAATTACTTGATCGCTGTCTTTTTATTATTAAGCGCCATAGGTTGAGGTGATCATGCCTCTTTCGTATCCTGACTAACTAGCGATTCTCCTGCAATAGGCTCCCGTTTCTTTCTGTGGTAAACTGTTTGCCAAACAAGGCTATAGGACTCAATCTGTCCTGCTATTCAACCCATATCTGGTAGGAGAACAGATGGATTCAAAATTTTCCCAAGGCTCTTGCACGTAAGTGAATGTAAAGAACCTGACTGGAATTTGAACTCGGCTCTCAGATTTCTCATTCCGATCCGTTATCCAATGCATCGAAACGCACACCTTAATTCTTAAACTATTTTTTTTTCTCATTCTTCGCAAATCTCCAAGTAAAACTAAACGCTTAATATTCTATTATATTTACTGAATCAGAGCAGAGTGTTTGAAGGAAAAAACTATTTCATTTATAACCATGGTGAATTTATTGAGAGATAGAATGTGTATTTCTATGGAAGTTAGAATTTCAATTAATGCTAATCGAAACGGCTGCGAGTTGAAATGAAGATTTCCACTTTCGCTTCACGTTCATCGCAATCTAAAAGAAAAGGAAAGAAAAGGAAATGAATTCAAATAAAGACGAAGAGAATTTCTATTGCACTTGAAAGATAATTTAAGCCCAACCAAATAAAAGATAATTATTAATTAGTCTACAATCAACATGTTTCTTGCATGAAGCTGATGGGAAGGACAGGTTGAAAGCAAATCTGAAATTTTAAAATAATTGAAATTATAAAAAGAACGAGAATTAGGTTTTGGTAATTTTACAATGTTTGGCACCATGCAAAATATGAAAAAGAAAAAAAAAGAAAGTACAACATTTTTAATCTATTTAATAATAAAATACACAGTGTTGATTTATATAGTTATCTGTCATGCAGCCTGTCCCTCACTGTGCACGGTGGAGTAATGGATAGCGGCTTGGATTGAGGAATCGAAGAACCGAGTTCGAATTCCAGTCGAATCCATTACATTCACTTACGTGCTAACACCCTTGGGAAAGGTGTGAATCTTCTTTCTTCTCCCTCCAGCTATGGGTAAATAGCAGGATAGACTGGGTTCTATAGCCTTGAATGGCAACTGGTCTAGGAGAAGGAAAACTCTGAATTCAAACCTGCTCTTAGAGGAGGGTGAATAGAGTCTCTCTGAGCATTGGTTGGCAATCCATTTAGTGTTGGTGTCACGATAAAAACCCCCTTGATAGCCCTAGCGAAGCATCAAGAATTCAGCTATTTGACAAGATTATGAACTACACCAATCAAAGTATTGGTGAGTTCAATCTCGGCTGAGGCCGCAAGATGATGATCTACATATTATGCTTACGGCTATATTAAGTTGAAACATAGAGGTAGAGTCTGGTTAGATAGATAATTGCTTGAGAATATGCGGGTCGGGGAATGGATAACGTCTAGGAATGACATTCCAGATTGATTTGTTTGTTTAACGGCACATCAAGTGCTTATGGGTCATTTAATGCCGAAATTTAATTTTCTTGGGAGATTTGAAGTAATAAAAATAGGATATATATTATTATGTTTTCACAATTGAACACATGGTAAATGATACTCATTTTTTGTTTATACACATGTTCATGTGTACATAATTACTAGAGGCGGTGATAGGTGATTTTTCTGTTTCGAAGTTATATATTGAAATACAGTCTGATTTCTTGAAGAAATTGTCGGACATTATATGGATTGATATAATGAGAGTTCTTTCATGTTGGTTATTTGGTTGGTTATTTGAATTTGTTTAGCCTCATATCAACCACTATGGGTTATTTAATGCCGAAATTTTAATAATTTGAACACATTTGTATGCATTCAACAGCAGATAAAATGTATTGCTGAACTTTTTGTATGAAAATGTGTTACTGATATTTTTTACAATAAACATGTATTGGTGATATTTTTTATTATAAAAATGTATTTTGATACTTTCATAATGTTTTGCATTTGTTTTGGGGTTCAGTATTTACTCATAGCTGGGAAACTAACAGTTGCTATCACCCGGTTCAGGATGAATTGGAGAACATTCAATTAAAATGTGGTTCTACGCTTCTCAAAGCCCCCAATAACCCGATCAGAGAGATTTCGTTTATCGTCATGCCTAGGAGTTGAGAAATCTGAGTGCTAAGTTCGAATTCCATTCGAGTCCGTTATATTCCCTTTCGCGCAAACCCCCCTAGGGAAATGTATGAATCCATCTCCGCAACCCCAAGCAATGGGTTACATAGCAGAACAGACTTGTGTACTATAGCCCTGAAGTCAATCATGAATCCAAAAGATCACAAAGAAGACCGCCCAAGCGTGCATCATGACATGACGCCCAAGGAAGGAAGGGAAACCACTATATGCAAATCTTTCAACTGTCTTATATATATATATATATTTCACACCCAACCCAGTTCTGCGGAATCAGAATCAACGTTGAGTTTAAGCAAGCGAATGAGCCAATTGGAGTAAAGTGCCATGCCGATTTAAATTTTTCCCACTTGTGACGAATGCAGCTATCGATTTTTATTGCATGCTAGCATGCTAGTTTACATTCGTGTCAGTCAGCTGTTGGCTCTCACGCTGGCCAATAGAACCTTCCTGCCTATTCGTGGCAACCAGCTATAGGCTCTCACTCTGCCCAGTACAAAATGGCCACAAACTACATGAAAACTGCCGTAGAAGCATGTAACAATCGATTATTTCCACTATCGATGGGAGTTGGGAAATGCAAGGTCAGTCTTGGCCTTTTTTTTAACTTGGAGCATGTGCATGTAAATTTTGGTGCAAATTGCATTCGTTACACACACACACACACACACCTGCCTTATATATATATATATATATATATATATATATATATATATATATATATATATGTGTGTGTGTGTGTGTGTGTGTGTGTGATTTTACTAAGGTTGCTTATTTTCTTCAGTTTCTTGTCTAGTAACCTGGAGGGAGTTTTCCCCACCAAATAGGTTTATCTCTATCGTAATACCATCTAATATCTCCGGTAATATTTTGTGTTCCGTCGCTCATCAAAGTGTTTTTCCTTGTTGCAAACAATTTTTTTCTATTTTAAATACTCACAAATAAAAGCTTGCCTTGCAGTCATTTCTGACTTTGATGATAAAACATGGAATTATCTTTGAAATAACCAATTTCAATAATAATAAAAAAAAGTAATACAAAAACAATATACTTAAAGAACTTCTACACTGTACAACTGTTGGTGTAAAGTCTGGATACATAAAATATCGCCTAGTTATCCACGGTAGATAGATCACCCGCGGATAATGACATACTGATGATAATGTATTATGTAACCAAGATATGCTCAAAAAACTATAAACTGTAAGCTTATTTCATCAAAAAGGGGAGGCAACTCTTTTTAAAATGAAAAATTTTATTGACGTATCAAAACATACTCTAAAAATTGTTATTTTTTACAGTAAGGTTCACCTTGTACAAGGCCTAGGAGCCACTCGATATAGAAGGTTACGTTAGCAGGCAATTTTTTTCTGATAGGAGGGAAGATTACGGTTTACCCTAACCATGAACGGGTTAAGATTGTAGTGATTTGGGTAACATACACTTGAGACACTTTTCCACAGAGCTATGGTTCGCGTTCAAGTGGAACTTAATTCTTGGAATACGATGGGGATGTGCGTGGTTTGCTACTATGTAAGTGGCATGAAATGTCCTTGCCGTGAAGGTTTGAACTGGCGGAACCAGAGAATTCCGTTCGTCCGAGCACTTTCCGTGTATGTAATAACAGATTTCCGAGAGACTTGTCACATCCCGTCTGTGATAGAGGGTGGACAATAATTCGTTACCCACAGGGGCTCGGAGAAGCTTATATAATACTATGATCATGGAGGTGTGTTTATCGTCAAGAGCCTCGTTAATTCTGTGACCGATGGTAGTTAGGACATCAGCAGTAGATCGGACCGATCGAACCTCGTACTGCTTGTCGCTGAACAGGTTGTTCTTTTATAGGCAATCGGCGAACTTCTTTTTGATTATAGCCTCAAAAATCTCACTGATGATTCTGATGAAACTTATGGGTCTCTACTGAGAGTGGGAGGATAGCACGCTAGCGTTCTTGAAAACCAGGAATACACTTGACACCATCTACAGACTTAGGAACGATTTCTTCTTCAAACAGCGGGAGAATGACATCGCTAGGATTGGGGATGATTACACATTGATATTCTTAAGGACAACCCTTTGGATTTGTCTAGGTCAGTGGGTTTTTTTTAGGGTAAAGTCTTTTGATAAGTCTAGAGACTTCATGTGTTGTAATGGTAATGTTATTAAGACGTGCATGTGAGACGTGTCGATGGGGATCTCTTTGTCGTCTAACATTGAGTTTAAGGTTGAGACAAAGATCAAGCTGAAGAGCTTTGCCTTTTCAGTCGAGGAACATATGAATTCGGGCCCATTTATAATTGTGGGTACAGCCGCTTTACATCGGTTCAAGGTTTGGTTGGTGATCTTCCATGATTTGCAGGACCCAATTTGTTTCTTTTCAAACTTGATCTGGACTGTGCGTAGCATTTTGCGTTTTCTAGAACTTTTTACAGCAGTTTCGGGCAGTTCCGTATGCAGTAAACGTCAAACTACATTGCTTCTTGCAATAGATATTGTAATAGTGATTGCAGTGATTTAAAGATATTCGTGGTGAACCAGGGTTAAATTTGGTTTTCACTGGGATTTTTCGTTAGGTATATAACTGATATATCCTGGAAAGGGATATATTTGAACGAAGTAGCTAAGTGGTTTTGGCTACTATAACCAAGTAGAATACGGTAGTAGTAATCGACTGGTACGCGTCGTAGTCGCAGCTAAGAAGTGTAAATCCATGGCGTAGTCCAGTGGGCGTCGTTATAGACTTAGCTCTCAGACGAATTTTCTCTTGACTCTGTCGTACCTACACGTCCGTCGGTATTTATGACGGACACCAGCCAATCATATTCCAGTGAGGGGGGACACAGGAGTACGCATATTCTATTATATCAATAACTCTCTGTTCCAAAACGGATCCATGCAGAGACAAGGGCAGTAGTTTCGGAGACAGTATGCTTGAAGAAGTTTGTGAGGGGAGCTTCCGTTTTGTAGGATCTAAAGCTGCCCCATTCTGCCTTCGCGGACTGAAATATCGTACTGTGGAACATTAGAGGATGCTTTAGGTTTGGCATAGATCTGAATATTGATTAGGAAATGATTTAACGTACCTACGTAGGGGCGAAACTTTTGCTAAGCATTCATCAGGCCAGGAAGCTAGAAAGAGATCGAGGATTTTCGCCTGATGTCCCGTCGCGTCCAGGACACGCATAGATTCTTTGATGATCTGGACTGGTTCATAGGCGATAGAGAAGTCTCTGCAATATCTGCCTTCATCATCGGTTTTGTTGGAGTGGACTAACCACTCTTTGTGGTTGATACTGATGTAACCACAGATATGAACGCTAACAGAGGGAAATTAAGTGAGGATATCAGATATTCGATCGAACAGAACTCCAAAATGAATCAAAAACATCGTTCCTGTCCGAGAATTAAAGGTAACAAGACAAACTCACCCATGTACGTGAGGACTAAAAATACTCATTAGGAGAAGTGAGAGGCGGTAACGAAGGTTGTTATGGATGGATGTACTTCCCAACTCCTATTTGGTTTATCGTCCTGGGTAAGAATTTAATGTTTATCGTCCTGGGTAAGACGTTAAACTACATTTGTGTCCTAGGTAAGACGATAAACTACGTCCAGCAGCAAAGCCTCTGATCAGGAGGTTTTGAGGCGCGTGGAACCATCTCTTAATTGCTGGTGTTCCCAGGTTCACCTTCACCCGGGGTGGTAGCACCTGTTAGGGTCCCATCTACGGGCAAATAGTTAACTATTACTAGCGATACTTTTTGAGAAAAATTCTTACCAGCAGTGCAATTTTGAATGAAAAATATTACCAGAAACAGATTCTTGACAAGAATTACCAGCAATAATGAATTTTGTCGGCATTAAATAACCCATTGTGATTGATATGCCTTAAAACAAAATAAACCAAAACCAAAATAAACCTATTTGGTTTAGTATGGTAGATCGATACGAAGGTAGGAGTATGCAATAAGCAAGTTATGGAATAGATAAAAAATATTTCAGGTTTTGAAAAGAGAAGCATTAATGATCGGATTGAAGACTCTGATGTGGGTTATTAACTGGGAGAGTGAAACATCTTTAAAGTTTTAACTTAATATAAATACCAATATCCACTCTCTCTGAAGAAGTCCTCCCAGTTCGGCACGCAGAAGTTTTAAAAGAAGAAATATAGTAATCAGTAAATAATATTTTTTATGAATTATTCTCCTTCGAATCTGACGACTTAGAATTTGATGTTATTTAAAATGTTTAATATTTATATTTTGAAAATATATGGTTAGTAGATAGGCCATAGGAGAGTCTTCAATACAACAGCTGCAAAAACACAGCTCCTAATGTCTATTCAGAGACTTTCAATCACACAAATGCACTCTGCTGTCGACCTCTTAGAAGGAGTCTATTCTATTAGACATCTGATTGCAGCTAGTTCGATAGGATGCAAATATAAGCCTACAGAAAGATAATAGAGCAGCTTAACTGGAAGTTATTTTCACAGAAAAAAAAACAGCCTTATTGCACATACAGAATGACCCCTTCCGATTATAACATCTCATAACAAACTGCCTAGGTCTGCAGATTCGAAATCAGTTTGAAGTATTGTGACGTTATTATTATTATTATTATTATTTTTTTTTTCTTTGATTTCTAGTATGTACACATTTCTTTCCGGGTCGAGCCCAGAGACTTAAGGTCGGAAATGTCATCATGACATTTTCCACTGAGCAATTAAAAAAGAAAACACACATATCTTACATAGATAAAGCCCTTCGGAAGGTGTATACTGAACTAATGAGAACAATGTTTGTATTTCTTTAAGGCACGGGCTTCCAGGAATCCCTTCAATGAGTCTATTGGAATTTTTCCAACCAATCCAAGAGCTACAACTACAACAGGAATTGTTGATGCTCCAATGTACCCCCGAATCTGGGCAAATACAGACGATCAACAACAGCTTTGGGATGATGCATGCGATATTCAGTACCAGACACATACGCTTGTAGTACTCCTTTCTTACCTTCTCCTTCATTAATTCCTAGGTATTTATAGGCTTCTTCTTATTCCAGTTCCTTAATCTTTGTGACAAAATCTAAGTCTATTGACTGTGTTTCTGTAGTTTTCCCTTTTATGGATGTTACTTTTTGTTATGATGTTGATTTGGGGTTAATAAAGACAAACGCCAAATAAACACGTAACAATAAAAAGGGGTTTATTCGGTTGGTAAGTAGGTACAGAAATCGCCTGAGTAGTCTATAACTAGCTCAGCCAAGAACTTCCTCGACTCTGTCTGTCTTTTGACATGCCACTATTTAACGTCTTTGTTTGTAGACAAGTTCATCTTCAAGAGGGGTGGTAGGTTTCCTACACAACACTTTTGCACATTAATCTAATCCGAAATCCATACCTATGTCGTCACTGAAACATTTTACAGTAAAGAGGAGACCCTTCAACTCATTGTCGTCTTTGGAAAAGAATTTGAGATCGTCCATCTAGAGTAGGTGATTGAATACTTTCTTGTTTAGTTTGTAACTATAGCTACTGTTGTTTAGTTCATGCGTAAGAGGGATTAAGGATAAACAAAATAGAAAGGGTGACAGGGAGTCGGATATTCAGACAGTTGGACATGACAGTGTCTTTGGTGTGATTTCGGTATAGTGTGGTGATCTACATTCCCATGCTGTGCTTAAGGAAATTTACTAGCACAGGGGAGACTTTGTACATTTTCAAAGCCTTAAGGATCCAAGAGTGTGGCACACTATCAAAGGCTTTACGGTTATTAATCCACAATGCGCTAAGATTTCTAGACCATCTCCTGCAATTTTCCAGTATCATTTTGTTTATCAGTAGTTGATCTTTGCAGCCATATGAACCTCTCCTGCATCCCTTCTGTTCCAATGGAAGAATGTTGTTTGCTTCGAAAAAAGACGGTTCATCAGGGCAGACTTATACGTTGTGGAGAGACATGTTATTGGCCTATAATTTTTCGAATCATCTGTTTTATTCGTTTTTGCCATGAGATATGTAACACCTTCAGTGATCCATTCCGGGATTTCACTGGGATTATTTACAAGCATTTATAGAGTTTTTACAAGGGTTTTATGGATTGATGAAAGATGAGAGAGCCAGAAATTGGGCACCTTGTCATTTCTTGGGGATTTCCATTTTTGAGATTTTGTTTGAGATTGCCTAACATTATTTGTGGTTATATTTTCCCACTCTTGCAGAGGTTTATCCAGCAGTCGTTCTTCTTCATGTTGGATCCATTGTGCATTTGGGTTATATTCCTTTGAGCTGCTCCAAATATTCTCCCAAAATTTCTGCACTTTGTCAATTGTTGGTGGCTTTTAGATATGTATAGGTGCTTTTCCAATTTCCATGTAAAATTTTAGGGTTCGTTTGGAATATTTTATTTTGGCGATAGAACCTAAAACATTTTCGTATCGTCTTGTTCTCTGTGCATTTAACTGCATTTTCTGTTTAAGCATTTCCTTGATTGATAGAATTTCATTTAGGGATTTAATTTTATATTTCTGCTTGATCTTCTTGCACTTGCATGTTGAAATATTTGGGCTTCTAGTGAGCTCAGCTAATATAGAAATCTCACATTTGATTTACTTTATTTCTTGCAGCAGGTTTGCCTTCCAAGCTGGCTCTCTTTGTTAATTTTTTTCATTGTCTTTAACCTAAGCTTCCCAGTAGCTGCAAAAGCTGTTGCTCATATGACATTGTTAATTCCTGCGATGTTTCCCAGTCGTTTGTCCGTTAACAGTGTTTCCAGTGCAGCGTTGTATATTTGCACAATATACTTATTGGAGTTAGTCATATGAATTTTTGGGAGCCGGTCTCTTTGTGACGTTTGTGTGAGAGTTACTCTGCTGACTACATGGATGACGTGGTTTTTCGCTTCGGTTGATTTCAAGGAATTCTACCTTAGTGTAGTTGGAGTCATCTTCAGTGACATGCTCTGGATAACCTCAGGTTATATCACAGGTAGATACTTCGATTTTATTTTCTTGGAGGGGAGGAGCGGTTATCATTTCGTATCTCCTTTATTTTAGTTTTTACCTCCTCCTCTGTCATATTACTTATTTATATTCCTATCTCTTTACTGTTTGAGTGATGGGTTAGAGTATTCTGTCACATATCTAGTTTTATCTTATCTATTTCTGCAATTGAGAGCCTTTTGTTACACGCGATGTCCCTGCGTACATTGGTAAGTATGTTTGGGTTAAGATGAGGTCTTATTTCACTTCTTACCATGATTCTTCATAATTGGTATGTCTGATTCTTTGCTGGATATTCGAGTGCAGTGAAGAATGATGTCATGACTTGGTGATACTCTTCGCGAGACCATTTCGTTCGTTTTCCTTTTATTAGTTGATTTGGTATTGAGTCACTTGGTTCAAGGTTGGGAATAGTCCAGGTTTGGTGACCTAGTGTCTCTTAGTTTTT
>CAHIKZ030004362.1:1080000-1095000 GCA_903632075.3 Acanthosepion pharaonis | reverse complement strand
ATTATCTCTACAATGACAATACCCTATGTAAATGATAAGAAATTACCATCAAGTTATCCGCAACACCTAGTTCCAGGAACACACAAGACGCCTTTGGAAAAATCGAGAGACAAAAAACATGACCTATTATGCAACTATCAACAAAAGATTCATAAACGCAGTTTTACACTGCAAAACATAGCCAAGGGCTGACTGCGAGAGCAGCCATCTTCGAATCGTATGCTACATCAAAGTAACAATATGGAAACTGCAATATCACAGGCTCCTGAGTGACTAAGTTGCAAAGAAACATATAAAAAGAGAGTCACGTCGGTGAGCGAGAGCATCCCCCCAAAAAACAGACAAGAAAGGAATGAATGGATGACAGAAGCAATTTTAGATATGATGCAAAAGTGACAACAAACAATGCCAAGGAATGTAAAAGAATACCGAACGCTAAATAGAGAAATTAAAAACAAAGGATAACTGATAATAGAAAAAAGAAAAAAAAAACTCCAAGGGTGGAGCGGATACATCAATGCACCTTTTCAGCGTGTGAGAAAGAAGGCATACGATGGAAAATACAGAAAGACACATAAACTAAAAATGAATTAAGATCAGCATTGGAGAAGATGAACAGGAACACAATAGCGGGGACTGATGGGACCGTAACAGAAATACTTTCAGCCTTCGGCACAGAAATGATCATAGAAGTAATAAGCGAAATATAGAATAGTGATCGCATACCGAAGGACCTCACCAAATTCATCTTCCTAACATTACCTAAGAGATTGGGAGCAAATGAATACGATCTCCATTGAACAATCAGTTTAATGATGCGAATCCAGATGAATGCAACGCGAAAAAAAAATTAGACCGGAAATAGTACAGGACTGTGCGTCTTTGTTAAGGACACCGGAAGAAGAAATGCTATATCCAGAATCAGAGTGATATTAGAGAAAGCAATGCACATGCAAAGGAATGTGTACTTATGGTTATAGATTACGCAAAAGCATTTGACAAGGTAAGGCACAAGGACCTATTTGCTGTGCTTTGAAAACTAGATCTATTTTCGAACAGATTTTAGAATAATCTAGAAATTATACTGGAAGCAAACCTCCTGCACACGGATAGAATATTGAGTAGGTATACAAAAATAGAAAGGAGCGCGAGACAAGGATGCGTCTTTGTCCCCAGATTTATTCAGTTCCTAGAGCAACGCCATCCTAAGGAAACTGGAGATCCTACAAGGATATATTATCGGGATTGATCATAATCAAAGAAGATATGTAGCTGACTAGGTGTTGATGACTAACCCGGAAAAGAAAACTACAAAGCCTACTAGGTAGGTTAGTAAAAGAAAGCGAGAACAAAGGACTAACTATAACAGAAAGTATGGTCACCAGCAAGAGAAAAAAAACCCAAGATACGAATTTCAGTTCGAAGATATTAACATCAATGCAGAAGTTTATATAACTGGGAAGTGTTCTAACAGAGTCTAGAAAATGCGATACCAAAATCTAAACACGCGTTGCATTAGAGAAAAAAGGCATTCCAAAAGCGAAAAAAAAAAAAAAGGACACAGGAGAAATTTCTGTAGAAGCAAAGAGAAGCGTGCGGGATTGCTATGTTCCCCATCCTCTTATATGGTAATGAATGCTGGACGATCTCATCACGGATGAGGAGGAAATGGAGACGTAAGTAATATGGTTCTACAGAAGGATATTGAAAATGCCATGGAAGCAGCGAATAAGCAACAATGAAGTATTAAAGAAAATGGTGATGAAAATAACATTTATAAACAGTTAAATGTAACCGCCTCTTCTAATTCTATAGCTTCTTCTCTTGCACTTCCCGACAGTTGAACTCCCTCTTACTTGCTTTCCTGATAACTATAATCTTCAAAAATTGAAATATAATAATAATCGACAACTTCTGATGATCTCCGTTCTTCTCTTTATCCTTCTCCTTTCTTCTTTTTATCTTTTCCTCAATCCTCCCCCTATAGTCAGTCTTTTCTTACACTTTCTGTAACCCCTTGTGTACTAGTGGCTCTCCCGACTTGCTTGGGTTGAAATGATTAAAAAGAAAAAAAAAACTTCATGAAACAGAAAGTATGGTCATAAACAATAGAAAAAAAAACCCAAGATGCGAGTTACGAATTGGAAATATAAACATCAAGCAAATGCAGAAGTTTAAATATATGGAAAACTTTTTAACAGGAAAAGGAAAATGCAACACCGAGGTTCGAACACTCATTTGACTAGCGAAAGAATAATTCCTAAAGCTAAACAACGTTCTGAGAAACGGGAAAAATCATTAGGAAGATTGCTGGATTGTTATGTGATATAAATCCTTCTATATGGACGTTAATCTTGGACAACTTTTCTAACGGATGAGGAAAAATACTTAGAGGCAGCAGATATGTAATTCTACAGAAGGTTACTGAAAATTCCATGGAAAGAGTGAGTAAGCAACGAGTAAGTTTTAAAGAAAATGAGTACAGAAAGAACATTTCCTCCTCAGAATCAGGAAAAAAAAATCAGCTAAAATTTCTTGGAAACAATAAGAAAGGAGGACTTAATCCTCACAGGACATACTGAGGGCAAGAGAGATAGGAGAAAGAGGAGAGCTACTTACCTGATTAGCTCATAGGAAGGGATAGCGGCAAAGCGACAAAAACTGCTAAGACACGCACGAGAAAGTGGTGGAAACCCACAAACAGCTATTTCTTAAAAGAACGCTGTCCATAATAGAAAAAGAGTAAGGCGAAAGAACAATAACCAATCAAGAATGAAGACAGAAGGAAATGATTGATATTGTGTTAGGTTCCACATGCTAGAAGAGCAAGAGAAGAACTTACTTGCAGAGAACTTACGGTTCCATCTAGCCATTTCAACAGTAAAATGGTGAGATCTATCTGCCAATCTAGTAATAAGTTTAAAATCATGAAGTCGAGGTACCAAAGAAGAAAGCTGATCAGAACAATTACAATATTTATAGAAACAAAGTACAGGTAAGCTACTCTAGGCAGGTAGGAAAGTATCTGAACCCGAGATCCCGAGTCACGACCAACAACATTGCAAAATCTTCGTTGTATTTTATCAAGAATATTTAAATGCATAGCAAAAACACTAGACTACATGTGACAGCAATATTCAATGTATGATCGAATAGGTGATTTATAAATGTGTAATATAGGTTCTGCCGAGATAAATGGTCTAGCATGATACAGATTTCATAACAGAAGACCTAGCATTTGATTCATGTCAGCGGAAAAACATTATCCCGAGGAGGCGCAACCAGACATCTCCTAGAGATTAGTCATGCTGATGTAATGCAAAGAAAGGATTCTCAAAGAAGGCAGTTTCGTTTTAGAGATGTTTGAATTAAAAGCCAATTCTTGCCCCAGGCAACAACAGATTTTAGCTCATTTTTGAGGTCAGCTGCAAATCCGTATTAATCAAACTGAACACACACACGCACGCACTCACACACATACACACACACATATATGTGTGCGTGTGTGTGTATATATATTATCTGAAATGCATTATATATATATATATATATATATATATATATATATATATATAGAAGAAAAATATATACAGAAAAAACAAACAAAAATCCTTATATACAATTATGCTGTTTTAATGTTAATATGTCAACGTCGGACGTTTCGGTCTAATAGACCATCTTCAGGACATATTCATAAATTATAACATTATCAATACAACATGACAAAGACGATGTACATAAGAACAGGACTTATCCAAACAGATAACTGAAAGTTTTATAAGATCAGCGCTCCGTTCTTATCTTTATCCATAAATTCTGTGCGGATTTCAACACACGTCAGCGAGTTGCAAAAATTCGAGTAGTTGACATTGTTAGATGTAATGGTAAGTTCTATGCTTACAGTTTCCTATCTATCTTTGGTTTCATATTTTTATCAATATCCTTCCCGATATTATCAGTTCCAACTAGGTATATAGACTGATGGCATAACAATTTACACCTTCATAGTATATCTTATAGATCTGACAAGGTATAAATGGGTGTTGTTCTCGAAAATGACCTACAATCGGTTGTTTACTGGGGAAAGAAATTACTATAACTCCTCGCAAACGTAATTATTATCTTCCATTAGCATGTCCGATGCTGGCCGTAATGAGAGTAACTTATTGTGCCTGAGTGGAATTACATTTTCCATTGATATAAATGAAGTGATAATATTGTATGAATTGCTAGGTGTGCTGCTGGGAATGTTTGTAACTGACAGACAATTATTCATACTAGAATCCAACTTGTACATTTATAAATCTACTATTTGTCAGGGCATTGAATGTTGCTGCCATATCCGATGTCTGATGCGCCTGCTTTATACATCTAGATTGTCGATAAAATCCAAAGAAGGATCATTAATGTTACCGGTCCTAATCTGGCATCTAGATTTACTCATTCTCATGAGGTAGCGTCCCTGTGTCTTTTCTATAAATATTTTCATGGCATTTCTTCTATTGAATTCTCTTTCTAGGTACATCTACTGCATGAATTTTAAAATTACGAAGAGAAATTCTGTTCAGACAGATTTATTTCCATAAGGCCCTGCTTTGGGGAAAAACTCCTGTGATAATGTTGCGTCAACCACTACATTTTTTAACTCTTCAAATCCTTCATATCGTTGTCATCTATAATATCTACGCCCATAAAAAAATGCTCGACTCAGTACCTTGTAAATTGGCCATCTCTTTGTTCTTTTTATTGGGTGGACAATAGCGTAAGAAAAATATTTTCCGGACTGCTAATCATTTACTTTTCTGTTGTTACGATATTTCTGCAGATCCATTCGTCGACCTTCTTTTGAAGTGTAATCTTTGTGGAAGCAGAATTCGCACACTTACGTTTCTCTTTTTTTTCTCTCATGCCTTAAAATGTAGACGATCGTGTCTCTCCACAGCTTTCTGATATTTGTTCCTTTCACCGGGAAATGTTTCTGTAAAACTCATCTTTGTGTCTGCGTTATTTGAATCGCCATTCATTTGACACAAACATGCCAAATGGAATTCTTCCATCTTTCTTTTTTATTGTCTTCGATATGGTTTGTGAATGTTAAATCTTAAAAGCCTTACTTCCTGACTATCTACTTCAAACATTTCTACTGTCTCTGTCAGCAAGAATTTCTTTGTAATTCCTATTTCTATGAAAAAAACAAACAAACCTGATTTCTCAAATCAATCATCTATCCATGTTATTATAAACATACATACGCGAACTATGTTTTACATATTATATGTAGGTGCTTCATTCAGGGCTTCACCTGCTTGTCCAGTTGCGAGGGGTGGATGATTGGACAACTTCTACCATGTCAGGTCTTCCCCCTACCAACGTCTCTGCTTTTATTTTTTTTTATAAAAATAATGCTCTCATTTCTCAACTCAATCCTAGCGTCTTGTTTGCAGTCACTCTCTCACATACGCGCCGTCGCCTCTCTCTGTCTTTTCTACAAATACTTCCATGGTAACTGCTCTGATGAGCTGCTCTCTCTGGTTCCCAGACTCCATGAATTCAAGCGCCCAACGAGGCTGGCATCCCGCTCTCACCCTTACACCGTAGAAACCTTCAAATGTAGCCGTCTCTTCTACTCCAATACTCATACCTCGCACCTCTCGCCAGTGGAACACCCTCCCCAATTACTGTTTCCCTGATAGCTATAATCTCCAACTATTCAAATGTAATGTCAATCGACATCTCCAATTACCTTGATCTACCCACTATCCTTCTCCTCTTCCTTTCTCTTATCACTCTTATCTGCTCTCGCTCCAAATCTTCCGCAACCCCCTGCATCCTAGTGGCTTCACGCCTTGCTTGGGGCACAATGTTTAAAAAAAAAAAAAATCATATATCCCTGTTACTATAAGCATACAATGAGATCCACGCCGAAGATTTCCACTGACCATCAAAGGATTACCCCACGTTTCGTTTCAATCCTTGATCGCGTCGGTGAGAACGCTGGGAAAGGGCGCGATGCATGCTCCTAAGGTAACGGAACGAAAGAAAAACGCCACATCGAGAAATAAGTACGCGAACTAGGTTTTACATATTATATATAGGTACTTCATTCAGGGATTCACCTACTCGTCCGGTTGGGTAGGGAGACGATTGGACAACGTCTATCATGTCAGTTCTTCCCCCTAGCAACGTCTCAACCATCTACCCACCCGGCGTGGTTGTTGGCGATACGAAATGGAGGCTTCGGAATCGCGGCACGGATGCGAACACGTCCGTCTCCCGCCAAAGGCGAACCAAAAATCTCCTGGATCCCATGAATGAATGTTAATATAGACAAGAACTCAGATGTAGCATTCTTCCGATGTTGTCACCACTTGATCGTCGAAAATCACTTCAATTTCCATTCCCCACTCGTTTAAAGTGGACGCCGCTTAGAAGACCGAACTTCAAAAGGAACCATCCGCTGGTCTATTAAACAGAAACACGAAATTAGATATAACTCCCCCCACTCCCTTCTACGTGGGTGTCTGTCGTATGGTATTATCTTCAAAATAGATAGAACTACATTCTATTGCTTGAGGTAATTGTCTTCGTATGTGACGAAACTGTTCCACATTTATTGGCATACTGGAGGTTTTGAATAGTTTTTTTTTTATTTGGTATTACTATAAATGATGTTTTTTTTATGAAGAACACATATTTGAGTTTCTAGAGATGTTTCTTGTTATTTTCTCAAACATTTTATTAAACAGTTAAATTAATAACAAAATGACCTAGATTAGGAAGTCGTATTAAAGTAAAAATTCTATACTGGATAGCTACACATAGTTTTTGCCTTACCAGTTGCACCCCTGATGATGATCTCAGAAAAAGATCAAAAGTACTTGGGAAATACATGTGATTTTCATTGTTACAGAACGTTTCTTGGCTCATTTCATTGTAATATGCCGAAAAATATTCATGAATATGAAAGGATTATGATATAAATAAGCAGACATTTTAATTTATTCAATCGGACATGCCTAAAAGTGAGTTCTAGTATAGAAGTGGTTTTCCAGATGGAAAAGAGGATATAGGTTCGATTCCTGTCTTTAGCAGGACTTCTCAATCTAGGCTGGTCGTCATTAATTTTTACTGTTTATGTTATGGTAATTTACACACGCAAGCATGGAGTCTCCCGGTTATGAAAAGGAACAGGTACTGCCTTTTAGAGAGAGAAATTTCCAGCAGTCAGCTCTGACAGTCGGACCGAACATTCTTGCTGTAACACTCTCGTTTGTATATGTTTTTATTACTGTCTCTGTTAATATATTTGTTTAACTCAATTCCAATCTTTGTGTCTTTATTTCCGGTCCTAACAAGACCACGACTGTTTATGCACATTGACTCTCCCAGCTATGAATAGGAACAGGTACTGCCTTTTAGAGAGAGAAATTTCCAGCAGTCAGCTCTGACAGTCGGACTGAACATTCTTTCTGTAACACTCTCGTTTGTATATGTTTTTATTACTGTCTCTGTTAATATATTTGTTTAACTCAATTCCACTCTTTGTGCCTTTATTTCTGGTCCTAACAAGATCACGACTGTTTATGCACATTGACTCTCCCAGCTATGAATAGGAACAGGTACTGCCTTTTAGAGAGAGAAATTTCCAGCAGTCAGCTCTGACAGTCGGACCGAACATTCTTGCTGTAACACTCTCGTTTGTATATGTTTTTCTTACTGTCTCTGTTAATATATTTGTTTAACTCAATTCCAATCTTTGTGTCTTTATTTCTGGTCCTAACAAGACGACGACTGTTTATGCACATTGACTCTCCAGCTCCCAGAACAGGTACTGCCTTTTAGAGAGAAATTTCCAACAGTCAGCTCTGAACAGTCGGACCGAACATTCTTTGTAACACTCTCGTTTGTATATGTTTTATTACTGTCTCTGTTAATATATTTGTTTAACTCAATTCCAATCTTTGTGTCTTTATTTCCGGTCCTAACAAGATCACGACTGTTTATGCACATTGACTCTCCCAGCTATGAATAAACAGGTACTGCCTTTTAGAGAGAGAAATTTCCAGCAGTCAGCTCTGACAGTCGGACTGAACATTCTTTCTGTAACACTCTCGTTTGTATATGTTTTTTTATTACTGTCTCTGTTAATATATTTGTTTAACTCAATTCCAATCTTTGTGCCTTTATTTCTGGTCCCAACAAGATCACGACTGTTTATGCAAACTCTCCCAGCTATGAATAGGAACAGGTACTGCCTTTAGAGAGAGAAATTTCAGCAGTCAGCTCTGACAGTCGGACCGAACATTCTTGCTGTAACACTCTCGTTTGTATATGTTTTTCTTACTGTCTCTGTTAATATATTTGTTTAACTCAATTCCACTCTTTGTGTCTTTATTTCTGGTCCCAACAAGACGACGACTGTTATGCACATTGACTCTCCCAGCTATGAATAGGAACAGGTACTGCCTTTTAGAGAGAAAATTCCAACAGTCAGCTCTGACAGTCGGACCGAACATTCTTGCTGTAACACTCTCGTTTGTATATGTTTTTATTACTGTCTCTGTTAATATATTTGTTTAACTCAATTCCAATCTTTGTATCTTTATTTCTGGTCCTAACAAGACCACGACAGTTTATGCACATAAAAAAAAAACAGGGTAGCAAATGAAACAATTATACCTAGTAAAAAAATGCCTAAAGAAATACAGGGGATTATAAATTCCATAGCAGTTCACTGCGCTTTTCTGTGTTTCTCAGTATTTTTTCGATGCTTTAATACTTTACTGTTCTCCTGTAAAGAATAATTCGCTAGTCGTATTCGAGTTACTGTGTCTCATGTTCAATCATGATACTAAAATACTCAAATGGCCAGATCGTTAAATTTAATTCTGACGCAACTCGTACTTTCGAGCGCTCATTTTGCTGACAAACACATATTCTGTCTACTGACGTTTTATGGTTAAATCATTTTTTTTTTGCTTGTTTTTATCGATTACATTTTCTAATAGTATCTTCGTTTCTTTTCTTAACCATCTATACTGTATAATTTACCTAGCAAACACTGTTAAAGTGTCCACCGAAAACAAATCCTGGTAGCTCTCATAATCTTCTTAGAATTATCTTGCCGTACAAGTTAAATAAAATTAGCGAGAGAAATTCGTCCCCGTTCTTGAAAATTGTAGAAGCAATAAAAAAACAAAAAAACAAAATGGTGTTACATATGCTTCTCGGCCTAAAACGTTACAGGTTATGAAAGAATCGTAATGGCAGGAAGAAAACAGTAATAATTTGGTTTCACTTTTTTCAATTTCACAATAAAAGCTACTTCAATTTTTTATTCTAGCTGTCGCTACTCAACATAAATTGATTCAATTTTTATTTCTTCTGATATGTAAACCACAAAAAAATAACAGCAGCAATGAAAATGTCTACATATGGTGGAAATGTATGTATATATACGATGAAGTCGTAGCCTTGTCATATATCATTTCTTTCAAAACTATTCTTGATATGTAACAATTTATATATCGTTATCACACACACACACACACATACATACACACACACACACACATATATATATATATATATATATACAAACACACATATTAACTAGGATAGTAACCGCCCTATGGGGCAACATTTAAGCTAGCATCTGCAGAGGGGTTTTGATTGGTCCTTCATCAAAATAGGTAGCGAAGAGTATAAGCGAAAGACAACAATGAACTCCAGAACTCAAAATTGATCTCTGCATTTAAATATTGCATTAGTATTTAAACTTAACTTTTAGAAGTTCAACGATAATTTTTCTATCGCAACTTAATTTAAAGGCAGTTTCCTTACTTTCCGTACAAACGACTACTTCTATCTTATGGGTGACTTCTGGGTGACTAATTTCGATTATTCCCAGATTTATCTCCAAATTATAAAAATCGTTATCGTACAAAAAATTCGTCGCAAAAATTCCCGTAAAAAAATGAATCGCAGTAAAGAAAACTTGGGAATCCAAAATTTAAGGATTGAAAGTCTGGATCCAGCCGAATATATTTTTTTCATTTTCTCTTGAAGTCAGCCTGATTCCAAAATGGAAATATTTTGGGCTGCGGCTTCTAGGAATAAAGTTGAAAAAGTGTGACACAGTGAAACACTGGCATTCTCATTTATTATATAGATGTATATTTGGGAAGTAGCCTTTCTTTTACACATGATGGTAGAAAAGGAAAATTTAATTCATTTTTATTTAGTTTCTCTAGTATTTTTATATTTGTTCAGATTAAGAGAGAACAATATCTTTCCATATTGTCTAAGCGATTTCGACTACTTCTTTAGACATTTTCAAAGGGGTTTGTTTTAGGCGTACTTAATTTTCTTTTCTTGTTTGACTGTTTAAAATGTATCTTTTGTTTTATTCTTTTAAATACTAGCAGAATTTTATTCTGATATTTGCGTATTGAACGCGGCTGGGATTCGAGGGAGCATCTTTCTATTTAAAAAATCAACACACTATTTCCACTGTTGAATAAGGTGAGATTGATAGAGGGAATAAGAGGTTTTATATAGAGGGCCTACCTCTCGGCAAGATGTTTCCGGTAATATGATTTATACAGAACTTTAGTGTTTTCGACCAGAATTTTCCTTAAGGGTTTTTGTAAATTATGGGTAGATAGATGATTTTCATGGAAGTTTGATTGGATAAGTGACAGTTAAAAACTAATTAAATTTGACTTGTTTGCCATATTCAACAAAACATGATCTGTTTCGCATCAGATTCGAAACAGATCAATGTCTATTCTCTCCAATACAGTTTAACTTTTGAACTTTATAGAAGTGTGAAACCGGTAAAGTTACTCTTAATAAATATTATTAAGGCCTCCCCTTGCATTTTCAACGTTTTTTTTTACCAGTGTATGATATAAAAACAACTTACTTTCTTACACACACACACACACACACACACACACACACACATACACACACACACACATATATATATATATATATATATATATATATATACCTAAAACGATACCTAAGAATTAAAATGCATTTTAAAAAAATTGAAGTCTTTCTTGAAGCTTTCATTTTAGTTTGAATTCTAAGCTGTAAAGTAAATTTCATATGTCAAACACTGTATTTCTAACCTAATTTTAATATATATATATATATATATATATATATATATATATATATATATATATATGATTTGTATGTGTGTGTGTTTATGCAGTATATATTACATTCAATCATGTTTCATTGATAAATATAGACATATTATGAATATTTTTCTACTAATCTCGTCTAGTTCTCCAATTATCTGCTTTATGTTAAGTTGAAATTTATCAAGGAAGTCGCTGTAGTTCTTGCTAAACCAAGTACTTTCGATCTCCTCAAAGATCATCCTCATTGGTCAATTACAAAGAGAAATTTATTGTAACTGCTATCATTGTGATGTTGACTTTTGTAAAGACGCATGAACGCACTCTGTTATAATTATTTTAAAATTAACCGTTGCCGCTACCATATTATTTTGTAAAAAAGCGTTCACAATGTTAGAGAGGTAACCAGAGATAGTTAAAATGTCGCATGACGTTAAAAGTTAATCAAGTCAAATGCATTTTAAAACAATGCTACTATACTCGAAAAAATAAATATATATTTTTAATGGGAGCTTGAACAATTCAGTGACAATAATAACAATGACAATAGTGTTAGAAATTATAGAAACCATGCAAAATAGTTTTAGATATATGTTGTAAATTCCGGGTTGAAATCCGGTATCAATAAATAACAAACGCCAGGTAGGAATATAGGAAAATAATGTATTAACGTAATAATACAAACTGGTGATGCAGGTTAGTAGTTCCAGGAATACGGGTTAGTAGCAAAATATATATATACAGTCTTTGGTATTGAAGTATCGCTGTATGACTTCTTACTGAGTCTACATTCTCGCTCACTGTGACTCCTACAACGCTGTTACCTCACCCCTCACTCTTCCGGTTACCTACAAACTTTTACTCTGTCACTTTGGACTCGACTCGACTCTTCGGTCTTGCTCTCTCTTCACGTAGCCGTGGTATATGTATATACTGGGTGAGTTCATTTGTATAAAAAGGGGTGGACCCCTCAACAATATATATAATCCAACTGATACTAACTGACTAAAATAAGAAAATAGTACATTTAGGGGATGCCCACTTTGGAAATAAATAAAATAATAGCAGATAAGAGGCAAAAATGTTTTATGTATTAGCGGAACGTCCGGATTTCATAAAATATTACTTTAAGAAAAACTAAATCCAGCTGGGTGCTATGCGTGATAGGCGCATAGGCGATCATGTATCTTTCGATAAATGACTCACGAGGCAGATTTTTTATCCGCCATAGACCAGTCCTGCTACTTACCAATAACTTTCAAAGGTAATTAGCACTTAAATGAATGTTATGGATTCTACTCGGGCCTCCGATTCGTCTATTACACTACCATGCCTCCTAGATTACGTTATTTAAATAGTAATATTCTTTTTATTATCTGGAGGAAAATATTATGTTATAGCCCAATATTGAAATCACTTTCGAATTCATCGACGAAAAATGTCTAATATATAATTTCATCTCTTCAGTCATAAAATCCGTAATTCTTTCATAATGATAATGGTAATATATAGCCGTTTACCTACAAGATCCTCGATGACTCAGTGGATTTCTTTTTTTTTTTTTTTCTTTAGGTAGTCATCTTTATATGTATCATTTGAACAAGGCCAAACAAACATTCCAGTTCGGATTTTTAATTCAAAATCTTTACATGCCATGATTGCTTCTCGGTATTTATCCGAAACCTCCTAACAAGGCGTGATGTGGTACAACACCGGTTTTCAATGTGGGGTTTTCCGAGCGCGTACGCTCGGACAAAAATTCCCCGTAAACACCGAATAGACTGGGCAGGGTTGTTGGCTACCTCCGCAGATGAGACTCTGCCATTCAGGATAGACTCATCTGGGTTCCTCTCTGCCCGGAGACAGAGAGGTCGACAAGCGAGGAGAAAACCCATTATATACGTATGCTTGCTTCTCTAGTCTATTTTAACGTTATTTTTTTTTCTGTTTGTGTTTTAATGTTAGTTTTCTGTCTCTAAATACCATTTCATCCAACTGATTTCTTACAGATCTATCACAGACATTGACACCTGAGTCGATCAATTCATTTTAACTTTTTGTCGTTTATTTTCTATTTCCAAAGCATATTAATTTAGAATTGTCTATCCTGGTGCTTAACGTCGTTTTTGGTCTGTCAGTATGTTTTTCTTTTTATTAAATATCTCTTTTCTTTTATATTTGCTCCAAATTTAACACAGTTAACTAGAAACAGCTAAAAAAACTTTGTCACATCCAGCTGTGGATTGAATGGATTTCATGATCCTTTCCTTTATATTCTATTGACAGTTCTTCCGTTGGAGTCATTTTCCATTTCAGTTAAGGTACACCCATACCGTGTGCCGAAGTCCTCATGAACATTCATTTAGTTGTAGATCTACTTTCATATCTAGGCTTTTGAATGGAAGGAAAAATACAATATCCTACCATCATATTCCAATTAATATTGGGTTATTACATATTAGTTTCCTCTATATCGCTTTGGACGAAATCATGCTAGAAATAATTTAATCTACAAGGTGCGGCAAAAGTAACAGACTTTGTTCGAGCTGAGTTTGACAGAATGATGTGGAACAATTGAGTAGCCATCATGATCATCAAATATAACATCTCCAGCCTTGTTGGTTTGTACTGAAATACCTATCTATCTATCTATCTATCTATCTATCTATCTATCTGAGTTTGTTCATCTATCTCTTTGAGTTTGTTTATGTCCATCTATCTATCTATCTATCTATCTATCTATCTATCTATCTATCTATTTTATATCTTTTTTTCAATCATATCTATCAATCATAGTTTGTTCATATATCTATCTATCTATCTAGCTAGCTAGCTAGCTATCTGAGTTTATTTATATCTTTATCTATCTATCTATCTATCGATCTGTCGATGTCTCTTTAAACATCTAATGTCTGATAGATTTTCCTAAATTAACGAAGAAATATGTCAAATGGTTTTTTAGAAGCGTTGCTGATAGGTTTCAGCGTTGTATTGAACATGAAGCGGAGCATTTCAATCATGTTAAATAATTTGATAATCATCAGAAATCGTGTTTTGATTTGGCAATATTTATAAATTTTCTCAAACAACTGTACTTTATTTTTGTTCAATGAATGGTAATAAATAAAAATGGCATTATCCTTGTGGCACCTTATTTTTGTTTAAGGCATATTTTACTACACCAGATGGCTTAAATAAAAACGTATTATCTGTTATTAGTTTATATACTGCAAAATAAAAATAAAAAAGAACAACTGGACATCCTCTACGCGTGCTATTTCCTTATTTCTGCCAAAGGAAGTATCAATTCGATAAGGATATCTAACACCATTTTGTATGGTTTTAACAATGTTTATACATTTTAATATATAAATGTGCTAATTCAATAATTTTTACAGTTATATATTTTATTGCATCGTAGAGGTTACCCCATTCAGAAAATAAGAGCTGAGTACCTCTAAAATTGCGTAAATCAAAGAAATTATTGTCCTTATATAGAAAGATTGTCGACATTCCAAGACTGACTAGGATCTTTTTGTGAGATTATTCACTGCAACTGACTGTATTAAATTTGAAAAGGCCCTCGGGTAACTGGCAGATTTTTCGAATACTTGCAGGGCCTACAAAGAAAATGTCATGGAAATATTGTTGACAATATTGTCGTATTTGAGCATTCTACATCAAAGAAAACGGAAGGGAATCTTCAAACCACATCCAATATTTATTGATAGATACAAATATAATCATAGCCAACGTTTTACTTATACACTCCATATGAATATAACAAAGATTTTCCTATAGACACAAGTATAACCAAGACGACTATTTGCTCGAAGAATAAAAT
>CAHIKZ030004362.1:1067500-1075000 GCA_903632075.3 Acanthosepion pharaonis | reverse complement strand
ACTCATTATAAAACCCAGGTTGTGTGTGTGTGTGTGTGTGTGTGTGTCTGTTTGTTTATATATTGAATCAGATTTCCTACATTTTTCAACCGATTTCAACAAAACTTCACAGGACTACGCAAAATTACCTTGCGGTGGTTCTGACATCGCCAAAAATTTGAAAAACACAATTGTTTTTGCACGAAATCAATTTGAAAACACGATTAAGAGGCATCGCGAGAATGAAAGGGGCCAACTCATATCGAGTTATACTTATTATAAAACCAGGTTGGTTGTTTGTTTGTGTGTGTGTATGTGTGTGTGTGTGTGTGTGTGTGTGTTTCAACAAAACTTTACTTTTTTTTGGCAGGTAGTGTTTCTTATTATCTTGCACACTTTTTTCTTTATTTTTACATTCAGAATGCTTTAAAAATTCCATTTACACGAAAATTGTTTATAATAAAATTCTATTCAATCGGTAGACTCATAACGATTGAAATGAGTTTGGGTTTGACCAATTCGTAAAAAAAACAAAACAAAACAAAAAAAACTAATTAAGACATGCGTGTCCGTCAAACTTAAACAATAATCTTTGTCAATTTTATTTTTCAGTCTTTATGATGGTCGATACTTGATCTATCTCTTACGTTACATCCCCGGGCAACGCCGGGCTCTACTGCTAGTTTTTATTAAAAGCTACAAAGTACAGGGAATCTTGGAGAGCTACGATCACCAACGTTCTGAATGGACACGGCGAAGAAGAGGAACGAATTCTGTGAAAGTTAAGAGGAAGAAAAAGAAGATAAAAGACAGAAAAAATGGTTCTTGTGGTTTGCATTTCGTGAATATTAATTAAAAAAAATATCTCCAACCTTAAAAGAAAATGAAATAATCATGCGAAAAGCATAAAACATATAACAGAACGTAGAAAAGATGTGGAAATAAAAAAGAGAAAGTAACCAGAAAGCAATTGTTGTCAATTAAGCCTAGTCGATCGATCTCAGCTGATATCCAGAGATTTGTAGCCTTGGGCAAACTTAAATCTGGTCGAGCATCTCTTTTTCAGACTTGACAGAATTCAAAATCGTTTACTCTGGCTTGTGTAGTAAAACTTTTTTTTTCAAGCTGCAATGAAAATTATTGTTTATTGATTCGACTACAGCTTATTAATCACGTCGAAACACAAGTTTCTTTATGATCAACGATGTTAAACAATGCCAAACGTGGTCAATACCTAGCTGGCTGACCAGACGTGGATGTGCGGGTTGTGTAATAATAGATAACGTCTCAGAGTTGTTAATCTGAGAGCCTTGTTTCAATTTCCGTTGGGTTGGTTATATACGCTTACGCGCTAATACCTCCGAGAAATATATGTCCAGATCTTCTCCCCAGCTCTATATTAATTATCAGGATTTGTATAGCTGAACTATTATTACCATTATTACACTATTTACATTATTCGGACTATTGTCCTCATCTTTGTCGCCATATTTATTACAACGTTTTGGCCGTTGTACGCTCTGGCCTTCTTCAGGTGGTTGAAATGCCGAACTGAACCCTTTATTTCGCTCACTGGGGTAGACTTTTCTAGTTCCACGTGCCATGTTTTAATGGACGTCAGTTGTCAGTTATCTCCTGTTAATTCCACTCTGCAACTTCGCCACTGCCTTAACCGGGTATTGAACTCACGCACTTAGGGTCCTGTCACTGGATCTAACTAATGCCTTTATACACTGCACCATGTGTCCTGTGTCATGTGGCACAGTGGATAAAGGCGTTAGTTAGAATACAGATGACAGAGACAAAAAGTGAGTTCAATACCTGATTAAATGGAAAAACAGAGGGACTTAACATCCAATTGACATCCATTAAAATATGACAGAACAGTCTAGAACAGTCTACCCCAATCAGCGAAATAAAGGGTTCAGTTCGACATTCCAACCACCTGGAGCGTACAACGGCCGAAACGTTGCAATAAATATGGCGACAAGTTGAGGACAATAGTCCGAATAATGTAAATAGTGTACATAATACCTCATCTCAGAAATATAGGACCATTATTATCTAAAAAAAAACAATCTAAAAATATTTCTTAGCATTAAATAACCTTCAAATTGCTCATAAGCCGTAGAAAACGAATCAATCATTCAACATTCATTGGTAGAACGACTCCTCTCTCGTTTTCATATGTTTGGTATTATGCCTTAAGAAACATTTCATTCTAATTTTGCCATCGACAGTCAGATTAAGTCGGATGCATGTTTCACACCGAATATAGCAGTACGTAACCACACACCTTCATCTATTATTGCAAGCGTGAAAACAAGAATATTGGATAGATTGATATATAAAAAAAATAACCCTAGACATGATTAACAGTCTCTCACATATTGTAGACAGAAATTTTGACGGACGAGGATACGACGACAGACCTTGTATCACAGATTAACTGAGAGCAATTGACGAAATACTGGAGTGAATAAAATGTCAAAATGTTTTATTAGAGCAATAAAAGCCAATATGGGAAAAGGCCATTCATAAGAATAAAAGTCATTACAAAAATAAAAAATAATATCAGTTTTTGGAATCAATATATATTAAGTCCTACCGGCCATCTCACTGTTAGCAGAATGAGTTGTTGTTGAGTTTAAATGTAATTAGCTTTTGACGTGATATTTTTTGCTTAAATAATAACATTAGTCTGGGGTTGCATATATTTTTAGTCGCTGTTTTTTCCTCGATTTTTGTTCTAATGAGAGAGGAGCAATAAAGCATTGAGCTTTATTGTGATGAATGATCTTTTAACGTCAGTTCTTATTGCACTAATATGACTTTGTGCCCCTGCGAAAACATTTCAGAATTTTATATAATGAAAATTCAAAACTCTTGTTATTTAATTAGCTCTTCTTTCTCTATATGCCGTGTCTCTTCAGGGCGTTAGCGATCAGGGCCTTCTACAATGACCTCGCCTTTGTAACTCGAGGTAAATTTTCGCTCCTTGCTTTCTCTTCTAAAACCTCGTCTGCCAACTATTTACACAATATCCTCAGGTAGGTTTCACGCTGTTTCCCTCAGTCGCTCTTGACTTCAATACGTCAACTTATCTTGACTCTCTTTCGTCATAATGTGCCCTAGAAATTTCAATTCTCTCTTTCTGATGCTAACTCTAAGTGTCCGTTTTGTTTCCGTTTTCTTTAAAACTTGGTCGTTACATGTTCAGGCGATAGTATTCTCCCAATATTCTGTGAAATCACATTTCCCTTCTTCATCTGTGTCCATCGATTTATATAGGAGGACTGAGATTAAATAACAGTAACCTTTGCTTCTAACGGAATTTTCCTGTTTCTTAATACTATATTTAGAATTTGAAAATTAACTTTCGCTATCTCGAGTCTCCGTGTCGTCCTTCTCATCCTATGTTAAAACACTTACCAGTTATTTAAATTATTGTAGTTGCAAAATTTCGGTAACCCATATTTTTAATTTGGATTTTGGACTGTTCTTCTTTCTGATGTTGTTTTTGGTGTTTAATTCACTATTCTCTTTCCTCTTACTACTAGTGTGTAGTTCTTTCATTTCTTTCTTATTGATACTGGCGTTTAGTGCCTTTTTTTTACTTCTTACTATTAAAGTTTAGTCCTTTCTTCTCTTATTTCTTACTGTTAACGTTTAGTCTTCTTTCTTCTTACTATTGGCTTTTAGTCCTTCTCTTTATTCTTGCTATTGGCGTTTAGTGCCTTTTCTCTTCTTACTATTTGTTAGGGTCCGGTTCCTTGTACCACGGTGATAGTCCAAGGCAGAACCAATAAAGAAGAACTCAAATACGGATATGGAATAACACAGATATATTACAAACAGGAATATATACAGAGAAGTAGAAAGTGTTAGTACGAACAATCAGGGTTAGTAGTAATTGTCTGAACGCGCCTCTGTTTCGGACTGCCTCTGACTCGACTGACTGACTCGCTCTGACTGACTGACAGACTCCTGCCGGACTTCACTCCAGACTTCAGATGGAACTGCCTGCTTCCTCTTGAGGCGCAATATTTATTACGTATGGAATAGTCCATTATGTTATTATGGCTAAGGTCCCATAACACTATTAACGTTAAGTCCTTTCTCTTACTATTAAAGATTCATCCTTTCTTATCTTTCTTCTTACTATTGGCTTTTAGTGCCTTTTCTCTTACTATTAACGTTTAGTCCTCTCTTCTCATTCTGCTTACTGTTGGCTTTTAGTCCTTTCTTCACTTTCTTCTCACTACTGTTATTTAGTCATTTACTACATTCTATAGGAGTTCCTGTAGTATCCGTTAAACAGTGCGAAATGGGTAAAATAATGAATCCACCATTTATGTGACATAAACGAGATTATTTACATCCAAACTAAACTCCTAATTTTCATTGGCTTTTTTTTAATCTAATGTCTGTGCCGGTAAACGCTACTATACGTGAACAACCCTAGCAGAATGTAGCTGCAGATTTTATTCTACGTGAGTATTTTAAACGTACTGTATGCATTAAGTTCGGATAGTAATAACAATTTTTTGTTTTGCCTCAAAGAATAATTTCTCTATTATAAATAAGTTTACCCGTATATCCAGGTTGCTAGTTTTGTCATAAGGTCGCACTTAATATAGCGCCCCGTCCGTGGACAGTGAGGAACTGCTCAGTTACTTTGGTAATTTCCTTTTGGAGGATGCCTGAGACATCAGATACTCTTCTGTCTCTTTCGATTCACATGCAAAGGAGAAGGTAGAGGCTGAAAGTATAAAATCCGTAATATAGTTTCGTTCAATTCCGTTTCGAAGTCAAAATGAATGTCGAGGTTTGATATAATGAACGTCTAACTTCACTGTTTCCAACAAAATTTAGTCTGACTTCATAATTTACTAATGGAAGCGAATCTTTCATCAAAACAAATATCTATAAGTCTATCAATCGTCCATGCTTAGAATATTGCTGCCACATATGGTTCAGCGCCCCTCTTTATTTACCTTGAGCTCCTTGATAAAACCCAAAGAAAAATCAGCAATATTATCGGTCCTGATCTGGCGGTTCGGCTACAGTCACTCTCCCATCTCCGTAAGGTTGCCCCCCGCCCCCCCTATGTCTTTTTCATAAATACTTTCATGGTAATTCTTCTTATGACTTCTTCGATATAGATCCTAAATTTTTTTTTAATTTAAGCGCAGTACTAGACTGGCGTGCAGATCTCATCATTTTACAAATGAGCCGGCTAGATATAATTGTAAATCCTACGCCAACAGTGACTTTTCTCGCACTTCCCGCTTGTGGAACTCCCTTTCGGCTCCATGGGTTCCAGTCAACTTTAATTTTCAAAAAGCGAAATGCGATGTCAATCGCTATCTACTATCTTCCTGATCACTCACTCTTCTATTGGTCTCACTTCTTAATAATGTTTCTGTTTTCTAATTCTTTCACACCCAGTAACCCCTTGTGTCTTAGTGGCTTTACTGCCTTGAATGAGGTGAAATTGATTTAAAAAAATAGTTGAAATATTTCAAGAATAAGATTTGTCTGCCTTCAGCTAAAGAGCATCAAAAGTCTTGCCTGGGATCACGCAGTTAGCGTAGGAGGCGGAGACGAAAACATCAGAGATCCGAACATGTGCCTGAATAGGTGAAGTAAAAAAAATCTATTCCATCAACACACATATACTAAAGGCCAGTAGTGCAAAAGTTAGAAAGCTAATATTTTATAAGCATAATTTTAAGTAAGAAATCCACATTTAATTCTGATAAAGGCAGAATCTTGTGACCGTAAACACATCCACTGCAAATAACATCACACACATACGTATGTATCTATATGTAATCATTGATTGAGCGTATATATATATATATATATATATATATATATATATATATGTGTGTGTGTGTGTGTGTGTGTGTGTGTGTGTGTGTGTGCCTGGAAGAACTACTTGATTGCGGAGGATGCTGTACCGAGAAGAGAATTTTCTGCCAGGAAATTATTCTTGGAAAGATCGATGGATTTGAATAACTGCAGATGTTTGGTTACAAAGCTTTAACATGTTAATTCCTTTTGCAACTCAGACCACACCATCCCTAGAAACCTTCAAGTATTATCTATAAAGACGAGAGAAATCATTAGCTATGCCAAAACCGCTTCCGGCTAGAAAGACTGCAAATGAATCATATATGAAAGCCATATTATCTCTCTCTCTTTCTCTTTGTGTGTGTGCGTATATATATATATATATATATATATATATATATATATATATATATATATATATATGTATATATGTGTGTGTGTGTGTGTGTGATGAAATAATGAGAGAAAAGACAGATCGACCGAAAGAAGGATGAAATTTTCAACATTAAACTGAAATATAATTCCAAACGCATGCTGACGTTCTGGCGGCTACCGCTACTCCTCTTCTGGAAGATGGAAGGGAAGTGGTCGCCACCTGTGTGGAAAAAGAGGTACGAACAATATAAGTGACCTATTCCGAGTGTGTGTCGATCGCTTTATTGCCGTGAAACTTTAAGCAACTCGCGTGCTTGATATGTTTAAATAAAACCCAAATGTAGACTATATGTATTTGTACGTATTCATTTATCTCGCGAGAAAATGGTAGTGCTCGGTTTATTCAAAATTCAGTCCTTTTGTGAGCAGCATCCGGAGCGGTGTAACAGTCCACTCTTTGCATAGCACGCTCTTAGGCAGGTTTGATAGGTCTGAAATCGCCTTCCAGCGTTGTCTTCTGATATCCATTAGTTGGTGTATATATATATATATATATATATATATATATATATATATATATATATATATAATCTAACAGCAACAGTGCAGTGCTGTTTTTTCGATCTCCACACAGTGACATGACCACATACACAGGAGCGTAATATATATATATATATATATATATATATATATATATATATATATGTGTGTGTGTGTGTGTGTGTGTGTGTGTGTGTGTGTGGTCATGTAACTGTGTGTGGAGATCGAAAACAGCACTGCACTGTTGCTGTTAGATTCACGTTTTACTGCAATCTTCCGATCAAGTATTGATCTCTCTGTAAGTGTCTGTCTGTAGCTAAAAATAGTTAACTTATGTGAATTTGTCTTGACATCTACGCGGATGACACCACAATTTACTCCTGCCTCAAAAACAAATCTAGTGTCGCTGACAAAACTAACCTGGCCGTGCGTCTCGAAAAGGACCTCCAATCGGGCAGGAATTGACAACTTTAATGTCTCAAAAACAAAAACAGCTGTCTATTAATCACCACAGAGATCCTTCCCTGTCCTCCATTAGAATGTCTGACGCTCAACTTCTCGAGAGCAACTCTGTGCGGCTGCTCGGTCTCTCGTTGACTGCTGTCCTGAGATGGAACAAATAAAGTGAGTCAATTGCTTCGTCCACCGCAAGGAAAGTTGGCTCCCTGTGCCGCGCCAGGGAATTTTTCTCCCCGGAATCGATGCTTCAGATCTATAAATCAACAATTCGCCCTTGCATGGAGTATT
>CAHIKZ030004362.1:1005000-1065000 GCA_903632075.3 Acanthosepion pharaonis | reverse complement strand
ATCACTCGATACTCCTGCTTGTGTGGCATGAGGCAGAATCCTGTTGCCAGACATAGGTTCTCCCAGCAGTAACCCTCTTGACCCAGGGCAACACTACCTCGTCTAGTCACATGTAGTCCTCTGTATTGGGTCTGATGACCACATCAACAAATTCGGGAGTTCTTTTCTTATTTGATCAGAAATTAACTTCCGTATCATCGTAATCACCATTAGACTCATCCAACTCTTTCCGAATTCTTTGCAATGTCCTTTTATTTACACGCAAACACTCTGAAATGTTCATATTAGAGCTTCCGGTGCCAGCTGTCAGGTGGTACATCATACCGTTTCCAAATTTCTGGCGGAGTGAATTGCGTCATGGTAGGCTTTTTCTTACATGCGGTCACCAACTGACCCTACTATACTGTGCATTCGACAAAATCAAAAACGAATAACACGCAAACGCGGAATTAAAAATATAAAATGGCAAAAACTTACCCATCGCACCTTGTATACATTTGTTTACATTTGTATACATTAAGATACACTTCGAGCAGATATGATCGTTCGAGAAAAGATCGTGGGAAGTTTGTTGTTTAAAAACAATGATTTGACTTCCTATGTAGCTAAGTGGCATAGCACGTCAGGCTATATGACGGTTCCTTGTAGGAAACAGGTTCGATTTCTGTCGGAGGGCACATATTTTCTACGGATGTTTTCGGATATTCAGACCGAGAAATGTAATTATTTTAAACAGACCATTTACTTAAACAAATTTATCTATAAAAATAACGTATAAACATAAAATATATTAAAATAATCATCGGACTTAGTCCACTTCATTCACACACACACACACACACACACACACACACACACATATATATATATATATATATATATATATATATATAAACAGGCAACCTTAAGGGTCCATTGATTATATTTCATTTTCCCAGGAAAGTGATTTTTTCCTGGTTCCTCAGATCACATTTCCAAGCAAGAAAATGAATTAAAATTTACATATTTTTATTTTCATACAGGCTTTTGAGGGGTAGTTTTAAGATGATGCAAGGTGAGAGAGAGTGGGGAGAGTGGTCCAAAATAGAGAAGGGAGGGAGAGATAGGAATCATTTTGAATCTGTCTTTATTAAGATACTTAAGATTAAGGGAGGTGGTAAAACCAGACATTTGACCTATTTAATAAGTCATCTCACAGGATAAAAAGTGAAGAAAGAGATAAGATATAAAAGAAAGCAAATGGGGAAGCAAGAGGTGGGAGGGAAAAAAGCGGAGAAAGAGGAATAGGAAGAATAAATTAACATTTATAAGCATATTGCGGTTAATTTCAAAATACAGATTAATCTAATTTACACTTAACGCTTGACATTATTCTAAATAATACCAAGAATATAAAATAGAAGAAATAGAAAAAATAATATAAATATAAAATAACAGAAAATATTAATATTACTAATATTATTAATGACTTAAAAGTAAAAATTAATGTTTAAAATTTAAAATTTAAAATTCAAAGTTTAAAACTGCTTGAAAATTTCAAATAGTGTCGAAAAATAATACCGAAAAACATGTTGAAAAGACGAAGAAAAATATTAAACATAACATAATAATAATAATAATAATAATAATAATATATATATATATATATATATATATATATATATATATATATATATATATATATATATATAACGATAGGATTAAAATGCATCTTAAAAATTAAAATCTTTCTCGAATCTTCAGTTTAGCATGAATTCCAAGCTAATAGAGTAAATTTAATATCAATTTCTTTGCCGTATTTCAAACCTACTTTTTTTTGCTTTTTTTTTTTTGATTATTAGTTAAATCGATGAAATCGTCCATATTGACAAATATTTGGAAACAAAATAATTCTTTTTATTAAAAAGATCTTTCAAAATAAAATATACTTTTCTGAAATGACATTTGAGAAAAATTGCTGATCTGAAGTTGAATTAATATAGATTGAAGTAAATATTATGAAATTTTAGTTTAAAATATCACAGAAAAGATTTTTTTAACGGGAAAGTGAGTGTTTTATGCGGATTTGACATATTTATCGACAACTTGATGTTTAAAAATTTTAATTACGGAGAACATAATAGAAATATTTTTTTTTTGGCGGAACAACGCGAACTCCTTTTTTTTATATGGAAATATTTTTGACTAAACTGTTAGAAAAAATAAATATTTTAACCAATCTAATATTTTATTGAATTTTAGATACTTTTACTTTATAGTCTTCCTTCCGAAGAAGCTGTTTGGGTAATGTTAGAAAAGTACCAATAGATTTTAAGTTTAATATATTATTGCTCTTATTTTCTGATCATGTCGTGTATGTTCGTCAGTATTTACATAAAACAGGTATTTTTTTTACATAATACAGTTCTTTTTAAATTGCTCATATTGCGATTTTTGTTGTTATCATTCCCTTTTTTAACAGAGCTCATATTGCAATGTGAGCTCTGTCCAAAATTTTTAAAAAATAAATACATAATTATGGCAACAAAGATGAGGACAATAGTCCGAATAATGTAAATAGTGAAGCAATTAAAATCATTTTCTATTTAAATAATATCTTAGTTTTATTGCATCTTTTACTTTAAAATTCAGGGCATATATTCTGTAACTTGGGTTCCACTTTCATGAAAAAAAAAATGATGATTTAAATTCTCCCAATAATTCTCTTTATAACTACTATAAACATCAAGTGATATAATAAAAGTATTTCTCGAAATTTCATAAAATTAAATGTTGGGGGGTGGTAACTGATGTAAAACCATACTTTTACAATGAATTTCTAAACAAAAGAAGAATCGTTTCAAAAAATAATTCATGTATGAATAAATCCTGAAAGTTTCATTAAAAGTCGACGATTATCTGATTTTTTCAAAAATTTCTAAATCAATGTGTTTTTCATGGGAAAAAGACACTCACATTTATAGACCAGCATTGACGACATAAAACTAACCAAAATTATTTTCAAGTTGATAAAATAGATAAAAAACGAATGATTTTTCATCTGCCATCTTAATAAAAAAAGTTCTGTCTGTAAAACCTTGCTTTTATTTTGTGCATTTATTTAATCATACATCTTTTTATCAAATTTTCGAAGGTACACACACACACATATATCTATATCATATAGTAATTCATCGAGTCTAGAAGAATCCTCAAGAGAATGCAGAAAGCACTGGATGGCCGTTTCGTCTTATTTGGGTCTCATCAGCAGTGCAGTGGAAAGACGTTGATCTTGGGGCACAACCCGTTGGTTTATGAATACTTGGATGAGTATCACCACGGAATTTGTGAATATCGAGTCTATTCAGTTTCTTCTTCGTCACCGAGGCCCGTTGGTACAGTTGGTATGACGTTTGCGTTGCATCGAAATTTTTCCAGTCTGAATCTCGGTAGTGGATGCGCACTGCTGATGAGTCCCAAAATAGGACGAAACGGCCGTCCAATGCTTTCGGCACATTCTGTTGAGGATTCTTCTAGACTCGATTACTATATGATTGTTCTAATTCCTCAAAATTCTTTCCTTATACATATATATATATATATATATATATATATATATATATATATATATATATATATATATATATAAACATGTTTCATTGAACAATATAGACATTTTATTGCTATTTATTTTTATAATAATCCTTTCTGATTCTCTAATTCTTTTCTTAATTTTAAAGTGAAATTCTTCAACAAAGGCGCCACAGTTTTTCTTCAACCCCTATACTTTCGATCTGCTACATGATCATCCTCAAGGGTGAATTGCAAAGACAAACTTATTGTAAGTGGGATCGTTCTGATGGTGATTTCTAAAAACATGCGTGAACGCACTATATTATAATTATTTTAACATTTTTAATTCATCCATTGTAGCTATGGAATCTTTTGCAAAACAAGCGTCCCAATATAAGGGAGCTAACCAAAATTGGTAGAAATTCAAAATGGCATTAAATTTTGGTTAAATGCACGCCAAAACGTCCATGCTACACTCGTAATAGATTTTGTTGCTTTTGATTGGTTGCTTTTGATAATGGGTAGAATGAAATTACAGCGCTTTCCTTGATAAATTACATCTTCACATCAAGAAACTGATGAATGAACGAGAAAATATTATTATAAAAATAAATAGACATCATATGTCTATACTATTTAATAAAACATGCTCGAATGAAGATAGGCTGCCTTAACACACACACACACACACACACACACACACACACACACATATATATATATATATATATATATATATATATATATATATATATATATATATTGTCAGGTTAACCAATTCTAATTTTCGAAACCGCTGCTAGGGGACGCTCTCCGGACTATAAATACTCTGCGTTAGTTTTTCTCACAACGTGTAAATCTTTCGCGGAGAACGCGCTTCCCTTTTGGAACACACACACACACGCACGCACACACACACATGCACACACACACGCGTGCGCGCAGATACGCATATTCACTCACTACACTTACGTTGGACCAAAGCGGTTTTCACATTCATTTGTTACATACATATTTGTCTTTGTCGCTTGTATATATTTACTGTTAAAACATTATCATTTGTGTGTACGTATATATAGTTTCTTGTCGTTTCCTTCCAATTATTTAGGTGGACTCACGTCACGAGTCCATCATTTTCGTTTTGGGATACTTCAGGAGACAGCGTGTTATTCCCAATTTTAAACACCGACGTAACTAACACACGCAACAAGTTGAGAAACACATACCTGGCTCGCAACAATATATATATATATATATATATATATATATATATATATATATATATATATTATATATATATATATATATATATATATTATGGAACAATCATATTTTATCGAATGTGACAGACAAGGAAAATCTTGTATTACTTTGTTCGAAATATCGTAGCGATTTAAGTATTCAGTGCTTTCTAAATGCCTTACAACACTAATATGAGGAATATTTCTGTCATGTGTCATGTGACTAGCATTATTTTTTATTCAGCGTTTTGATTCGGACATTATCAAGAACGGGAGGCTTGTTGGAAAGTTTTCATTCTTCCATATCAATATTTCCACTTTTGAACGTGGCGAACCATTCAACACTTAAAGAATGTACTTTAACTTGCGGTACCATCTATATAAATTGTACCGCTTTTTTTTTTAACGGTAATTTTTTTTTTATTGCGGGAATAAAACAGCATCAGATGCATACCATTTTCTACACATTTACAATTCACACACACACAGACACACACACACAGGTAGTGAGTTAGATCCTCACTAGGTGTCCGACTCTTTTTTCGTTAGCGCATGACTATTTTGTATTCGAGATTCAACTCATGGTAAGTTTGTAATTGTCACCAGCGAATAAGCTTACTGTCTTGACAAAGCTCGTCTCGTGCATCATTGCTAATATGATCCTTCCTATGTGTTTCCAGGAACTGTCCATTACATAGCGAAATTGGTTGATTATTACGCACACACACGAACACACGGACACACACACACCCATACACAAATAAAAAAAAAATAATGATCACGAAGCAATGGACTGACTTGTTTCCGTGGTCTCCATGCAACCTTGCTCTGATAGGTTAGATCTTGTATCCATAATGAGCACACATCAGCGAGTCCGAATCGATTTCTAGCAACTAGATTCTGTTCGCATTAAAAAAAGAAAAAAAAAACTGGGTGGTTATGGCGATTTAATAGGCTTCCTCCTCAGGTAGTTGCTAAGAAACCCTCATCATTCAAAGGTGTAAGGGAGAGACAGAAGCAGTTGCATAGCAAAGAAAATAGATAATAGACCTTAGTATAGTGAGCATTATATCGGAACAATTTGCCTATTTAGTCATTGGCAGAATAAAAAAAAAAGAGTAGGAAAAATTAAGCAGCCATGTTTTGTCCAGATTTCTTTGTGGCGGGAAAAGAAAGGCGCCGTTTTGCTGAATGTCGTTCCCCAGGCTCACAGTATCCCTCTGCGCAGGTTGTTTCATTTCTTTTCCGCTTTGTCATTACCTCTCTTAGACATGACATGTTGTGCTAAGCTGGTTGATCTTAAGAATCTACGTGAGAACACTTAAGAGTGGTGGTAGTGGCGTCAGCTGCCGGGGAGAGACAGGTTGATAACATACAAAAATGAAAGAGAGAAAGAAGAGGAGGTCGGAAGGAAGAGAGAGAAAACAACAGGAGAGGAGATGAGCCATGAAAAGAGAAAATCAAGAGGTGAAGAGAAAAGAAGATGAAAGTGGCAGTGAGATCCGGGTGTGAAAGACCAGAAGGAGGGAAGAATATTAAAACAAAGAGGTAATACTTAGAAAGCAACAAGAACGAGAGAGGGAATTGAATCAGTCAGAGAGAAAAGCGAGTGGTGAAGTGAAAAGAGGATGAAAGTGGTGGGGGTTGAAGCAAGACCAGAAGGAAGAGAAACCCTTAAAACAAAGAAGATGAAAATAATTACAGTGGAGCAAGAAAAGGAGAGAAAGACAGCGACAGAAAAGGGGAGGGTGATTGAAGAGGAGTCGGATAATTGGAAAGGATTGCATCATTACAAAAGAAATCGAAGAAGTGAAATACAAAAGGAAACGGAAGTGGTGGCGGAGTAGGGAGCTTGTAGCTAGAAGGAAGAAAGAATACTAAAAGATGAAAAAAGGAACGACCTGGAAAGAGAATGAAAGTGGGTATGTGTTTGAGAGAGAGAAAGAGAGTGACAAAGAGACAGGGAAAGAGAGAGATTGAATCATTTAAAAAGAAAGCGATAGTTGAAGAGGAAAGGAAATGAAAATGGCGGTCGAGAGAAAGAAAGAGAGAGAGAGAGAAAATGAAAGAGAGAGATTGCATCATTTAAAAAGAAAGCGATATGTGAAGAGGAAAAGAGATGAAAAAGACGGTTGAGAGAGAGAAAGAGAGAGAGAGAGAAAATAAGAGAGAGATTGTATCATTTAAAAAGAAAGCGATAGTTGAAGAGGAAAGGGAATGAAAATGGCGGTCGAGAAAAAGAAAGAGAGAGAGAGAGAGAGAAAATTTGAAAGAGAGAGATTGCATCATTTAAAAAGAAAGCGATAGGTGAAGAGGAAAGGTAATGAAAATGGCGGTTGAGAGAAAGAAAGAGTGAGAGCGAAAAAATGGGAGAGAGAGAGAGAGATTGCATCATATAAAATGAAAGCGATAGTTGAAGAGGAAAGGAAATAAAAATGGCGGTCGAGAGAAAGAAAGAGAGAGAGAGAAAATGAAAGAGGGAGATTGCATCATTTAAAAAGAAAGCGATAGGTGAAGAGGAAAGGTAATGAAAATGGCGGTTGAGAGAAAGAAAGAGAGAGAGAGAGAGAAAATTTGAAAGAGAGAGATTGCATCATTTAAAAAGAAAGCGATAGTTGAAGAGGAAAGGAAATGAAAATGGCGGTTCAGAGAAAGAAAGAGAGAGAGAGAAAATGAAAGAGGAGATTGCATCATTTAAAAAAAAGCGATAGGTGAAGAGGAAAGGTAATGAAAATGGCGGTTGAGAGAAAAAAAGAGAGAGAGAGAGAAAAAATTTGAAAGAGAGAGATTGCATCATTTAAAAAGAAAGCGATAGTTGAAGAGGAAAGGAAATGAAAATGGCGGTTCAGAGAAAGAAAGAGAGAGAGAGAAAATGAAAGAGGGAGATTGCATCATTTAAAAAGAAAGCGATAGGTGAAGAGGAAAGGTAATGAAAATGGCGGTTGAGAGAAAGAAAGAGAGAGAGCGAAAAAATGGGAGAGAGAGAGAGAGAGATTGCATCATATAAAATGAAAGCGATAGGTGAAGAAAAAAGGAGATGAACATGGAGGTGGAGTTCTGGATGGAAGCAAGACCAGAGGGAAGGGAAAATATTAAAACAAAGAAAATGAAAAAAAAAACCCTGGAATTAGAGTGAAAGTATGTTTGTTTTTTTGTGTTTGTGTGTGTGTGTTGTGTGTGTGTGATATGTGTGTGTGTGTGTGTGTGCATAAAAGAGAGAGAAGGAAAGAGAGAGATGTCGTTAAATAAATAATATATGCTTGTAATAATATTAGAGATACCTCATAAATAATAAACTCAAGCACTTCGACGTGTTGTAATGGGTAGCAAGCTTGTCCCGCTGGATCAGTTACGATTGATTACGGAGTTTGATCCTCACTGGGTGCCGCATTCTTTCGGCCTTGTTCAACAACTAATCTACGCTTAGTAAATCACTATAAATAATAGAATATTCCGTTATGATCCCATGGAAAAAAGCTCTACTTGCTTTCAGTGAGAAAATAAAAGAAATAAATAAAGTAACGTACAACGCCTGTTTCGATGACATGGGAAAACCTGTCAATTTCAAATCTTTTCATTTGGACCCCTTTTTTTATTAAGTTGTTAAGCCGATGCCATAAGGGAATTGCTACGGATATTTTATTTTATTGTCGTAGAACTCACCATACGCTTATTCAATCATTAAGAAACAAGATTCAAATAGGAAGTCCCTGAAATTTTCACGCGAATTACTAGTAAATAAAATATATATCAGGATCACGTGACACATTAGAGTCGTAGGGGGACCACATTAGAAGTGGTGTTTCATGGGCAAGATAGCTATATATATATATACTAGCAGCATCGCCCGGCGTTGCCGTTCTTGATTCAAAAATCGTACGACTCATACAGCAATCGCTATCACTTGACTTAAAATATTTTTGCCCTTCCTTGCCTTTAAAGGAGTGCCCTTTGCCGTGCTGATGTTGCTACATGCCTTACTTATTGCCTATCTCACATGCGAATTTTTTCTAAGCTCTATACTAAACATTAAATCTGTTACAAAAAAAGAACTAAACAAAATGAACACAAAACGATCAGCTTTAAAAAAGGACTCGTAACTTGAAAAATCGAATGAAAAAAGAATGTTAACAACAAATACTTTTTCGCACCCAACCGAGTTCTCCGGAATCAGAATCAACGTTGAGTTTAAGCAAGCGAATGAGCCAATTGGAGTAAAGTGCCATGCAGATTTAAATTTTTCCCACTTGTGACGAATGCAGCTATCGATTTTTATTGCATGCTAGCATGCTAGTTAACATTCGTGTCAGTCAGCTATTGGCTCTCATGCTGGCAAATAGAAACTTCCTGCCTATTCGTGGCAGCCAGCTATAGGCTCTCACTCTGCCCAGTACCAAATGGCCACAAACTACATGAAAACTGCCGTAGAAGAACGGAAAAATCGATTATTTCCATTATCGATGGATGTTGGGAAATGCAATGTCGGTCTTAGCCTTCCCCTAACTTGGAACATGTGCATGTAAATTTTGGTGCAAATCCGTCAAAAATTGCGGGTCGTGTATTCGTTACACACACACACACACACACACACACACACCTGTCTTTCTTTATATATATATATATATATATATATATATATTATATATAGATACACCTAGTGAGCCAGACAAACCTACCTAGGTTTCACCTAAACAGATCGTCAGGAAAGTTTGGCAAACTTTCCTGATGATCCGTTTAGTGAAACCTAGGTAGGTTTGTCTGGCTCACTAGGTGTATCTAGGCCTGCTCTACGGTTGTATTGAGCTCTTTTGTTAGTTAGTTGTTACTCGTATCGGGGTTTTTTCTTTTGGGCTTCAGACCTGCATCTGTGCGATTTTTTTGTCGGCAGAAGTTCATGTTTGTAGCTCTTTCTTTTTTAAAACCTTTTTTTTTTCCTCGAGATTGATTTGATTAGCAAATCAAAAATTCGAGGGTTTTTCAAACGAGTCTAGTTATCTCTCTCTCTCTCTCTCTCTCTATATATATATATCTATCTATATATATATATATATATATATATATATATATATATATATATATATATATATATATATATACACACACACGCACTATCGAGATTCCAACCCATACGGTTGGGTCAGGCAAGGATATACAAGCAAAAGAACGTTAGGCAGATCTAGAAGAATCCTCAACAGAATGCAGAAGGCACTGAACTGTTATTTCGGGAGTCATCAGAAGTGCGCATCTACTAACGAAATTCGAACCCGGACTGTTTTGAGACGACGCAAGCGTCATACCAACTTTGCCACTTCGGTTATTAAGGAGAAACTGAAGAAACTCAATATGGCGCCGCTACTCGCAAATTCCGTGATGATCCTCATCCAAGTATTCATAACCCCAACGGTTTCTGCCCCAAAAGCCACGCCTTTCCTTTCTCCATCGCAGAGCATTATCTGGGTGAAACAAGAATATACAAGTTATAGAATTTGGGGGAAATTTAGGCAAATCATTATAGTAATTCATCGAGTATAGAAGAATCCACAACAGATTGCAGAAAGCACTGGACGGCTCTTTTATCCTATTTTGGGACACATCAACAAATATTTTTTTTTAATTACTCTCGTATATATATATATATATATATATATATATATAAGAAGATGAAGAAATATAGTCTTAAGATGTGCTATATTTATGGGATAAAATTCTCAATATCAAATATAGAGTGTGTGTAAATACAAAAGTGAACATAGAAGTCAACACTTAGAGTCGAGAGTCTGTTTCATGCTAGATGCAATTGTCAGGCCATGACGATTGCATATATATATATATATATATATATATATATATATATATATATATATATACGAGAATAAATAAACATTTTGACAAATCTAAGCACATCTTAAGAAAATATTTCGTTTATATATATAATGATATATATTTCATATATATGTACCTGAATGCTACGATTTTGAATTCAATTTTCTACCAACAACGGCTATAGAGACGAATTTTACCTGCTTTTTAACCGATATCTGGGGGAGAAGAGACTGATTCATACATTTATCAAATCAATCAATAACCCGATTGAATTCCTGTCCGAAGTTTTAACGCAAATTTGACCAAAACCCACAGGATTCAAAAATACTGGTCATACATGAATGTAATGATGAATTATAACAAACACAATCTTAGAGGGTGGCTTGCAATAGGTTTGCAAGAAATGACATGGGAGTTAACATCATGCCCAACCTTTACAAAAATATTCAAAACCACGTTTTAAAACAATACGCTTTGTTTAAACAAAATAGGAACAATAGGACAGAGGCCCATAAATAGGTTGGTGGAAGCAGAAAAGGTCCATTGATATACAACTTCGTCTAACAGAAGGAAACTCTAACAAAAATCTAGGACTCAGGGACATTGTTGACATATTTAGACTCTGCTGAGCACGGACACACACGGTCTAAAGTCTTAACTTATATACACTTCAATACAAACCGCATACATAAAAAAAAAAAAAAAATGCAATGGATTATATCCAATTTGAACCAATCTGAATGAAATTCATTGTTTTGCTCATTTTGTTACATTCATAACAATGAATTTAAAATCGGAAATATGTTTTTTCATTCGATCATCCTAAAATGAATATTCTAACAATTTCTACAAAATATAAGTTGAAAAATGTGAAAAATATATATTATTATTGACTTTAAATGAAATTGATCGTTCTGTATGGATAATTTTGTGACCCACACTCTCCCTAAAATTTTCTTTAGTCTGTCTGTCTGTCACACACACAAAATATATATATATATATATATATATATATATATATATATATATATATATATATATATATATATATATATATATATATATATATATATATATATATATATATATATACGATAAAACCTCTTTTAAATGTTTTGACTATTGTCCAAAAATTTAATCCGTTAACTTGACTCATTTAAAAAAATTCCGATAATTTTTTTTGTCTCATTTAACCTGTATTTTCCTAAAACGAAAATAAATTCCATGTGAGGATGTTTAAATAATTGAAATCTTATTTTTAAAAAGCTGGCGTTTCTACAAGCTTTCATTATTTAAACAAGGATCATAATATTGCTATTGTTTGCGGTTAATGAACTTTAAAATTTTGTTTGGCGAAATGCATTTCGTCATTTATATCATTAACAAATCTGCTTTTTTGAATGGTTTGAATGATTCATTGTAATATATATATATATATATATATATATATATATATATATACAAAGTATATTTAGGTCGCAAAAAATTTATTTAAACAAAAGAATAATTCAACCGGTTCAAAAGGGTCGATTTAATCTTTTTTTTATCTGTGGTTTTTTAGTAAATTTTGCATCAATTGGAAACTGTCTTTATGTTCAAACATTCTTACAATCTAAATTTGGATTTTCTGGTCATTAAATAACTAAATGTGAAAATGTTGAGGTAAATTTTTTTGGAAATCCATTTTTGCTAAATTAAAATTACATCCATAAATGAGGTGTTACATGTAGGTTTTAGTGGAAAATTCCAAAATATTTTTTAGATGAAATACATATAACATATTTTAAAACTTTAATATTAAAAAACCAAACTGCTGATGTTTCAGAAAAAATTCATGCGTGTCTCTTTTGTAAAATAAAGGAAACAGTTTTTCCTTGGTGAATAGAAAATATATACTACTTGGGATGTTATCTACTAATATTTGAATTTATGTTAATACCCTATTTTTTGACTGTTTAATGGCAATAAGTGCGAGAACGACACGAGATTTATTGCAGGCAAAACAAAAATGTGTAACAAGGTCGAAAAGAGGAATGGGTTGAGGCTGGTCGACGCTATCTGTCTTACATCTAGCTAATCCGATTCACGACCCATTCATTCGTTACAATTTACAAACCATCACAAAACCTCGTCCATCATTATTCACTCCTATATACCACAATACCGCATACACACGGAGATTGCCTCGGCGTTGTGTAATGGTCAAAAAAATGGTCTCGCAAAACAATTACAAATGAATGGTTTGAGTTCGATCCTCACTGGGTGCCCCCTACTTTTGAGGGATGTGCCACATCTAAGCCGCGTTTGCAAAATCAATACACACACACGGGGACACCTATAAAACATAACCTATAAACATTTTGAATATAAATATTTATCGATGATAATGAAAAGGAAGAATAAACCCATAACCAGTCAGATATTTGCCATGCGTGATTTTACGCTTTCGATAAAATACTGACGAGGCAGATTTTTTTCCCGCATTAATATTTTTCTGCAGTAGACCAGTTGCCATCAAGGCTATATAGAACCCGTTCTGTCCTGCTATAGATGGGGAAACATGGATTCATACCCTTTCCTAAAATTAGCACGTCATTGAACGTAATGGATTCGACTGGAATTCGAACTCGGTTCTCCGATTCCTCAATCCGAGCCACTATCCATTACTCCACCGTGCCTTTTCGTTTAAATTAATTTTTAACAAAACACACAAACTAAAAAAAATTGAAGTTTATTTTGTCTTCAGACAACATCAAGAGGCTCTCTCGCTAAAGGAGAGGGAAAGATAAAATAAATCCGGACATGGGGAAAATAAACTGACCCAAACAAATGAAAAAAGGGGTTCAAAACAAACTGGGGAGGTTGGGAATCTCGGCTTCAATCATAAAAAAATATGAACGAACGATACTGCCAATAAGTGATAAGTTAACACACAGGTGCTACTCAGTTTAAATTTATAAAAAGATTTTTTTTTTTTTTAAATAGAGATACTGGAGATGCAATCTCTCAAAGGAGAAAACATTATTTTCATATAAGGAAGATTTTTTGAGGTTCAGAGTTATTTGTAAAAATTAGTTGTTTTATTCTTTTAAAAAAAGGATAAATTTAGCACAAGCAGGCCACTAAATTTATTATATTTACATGCTTAAAGCAAGATTTACTGTCTTTCAGTTCGACTTGGAATCCGTTAATTTCTTGGAACTTCGGAAAACGTGTCGTCTCTCCTTGAATTTAGAATACTATAAATTATACTAAATTAGACTTTAGCAAAAATGTTCATGAAACCTTTTTAACTAATGAAAATTTAAACACAGATAAAAATACCAAAATTTTTTGTTTCACCATATCTCATTCTCTGATGTAGCTTTTAAAAATGTCAAACGTGTCGTATTGTTAAACGTTTCCTATTTGTTTATCTTATTACGCAGAGACAGACACACACACACATATATATCTATATATATATATATATATATATATATATATATATATATATATATATATATATCGATGTATAATTGTCGCCATATATTTATATTTTAATTTCACATTTTCGTTAATTCACAGTATATATATCATATGGGCACCGTCTGTGAGATAGTGCATGGCATCCCCATAAGATCCAATACGAACATTTCAGAGTGTTTGGATGTCAGAAAATTCAGAAACAGCTCGATGATGTATCCAGTCAACATTATGGTGTTTGGATCATGTTCATCTTCCCACAGGATCTCAAACTCAACACCCCAGTAAAGAACCTCCTACATGAAGCGAATAACTAACTGTAAATATTGTGTCAAGAGGGTTCCTTGTTGGAAGACTTTTGTTTACGTACAACAGGACTCTGCATTGTACCATACAAACAGGTGAACCCAGTTATGGCCGCCAGATAATTTCTGCGACCACATCATATATACATCTATATATAAACTCCCACATTGCAACCCCCTTGGTTATTATTTGTGTGTGTGTGTTTTGCGTGTGTCCAAAAAGTTACAAAACTCCTTGTAAGACCAATGAACTGAAGCCAAAGATTATGGCAGAATTTCAACAACTTAAGCAAGGAGAACATCAGAAGAGTTGCTGGAGATTCCATCTCGTCTGGAGGCTGTGGTTGAAGCTAAAAATTTAATAAAATAAATAAATTTACTCTTTGAAAACGTGTCTGAGGTCCCATCCTGGGTAAAAGCTGGATTCCTTTCATCCCTACAAGAAAATATAAAGTGAAATCGCATTCATCCCCTTGGTTCTCAGCTGTTTGTACAGCAGCTACAGCCCACCAGAATCACTAGTTCCGACTATACCGTAGAGACATGTCTGATTACAACAGACGTCTCTTTGTCACTGCTCGTAACGAATGCAAGCATGTCCTCAAAGAAGCAAAGTTACTTTGCTGAAAGAATGAATCGACGTATTGCGTCTCGCAAGTTTGGCTCAAAATATTATTGACGGTTCTGCAAAAGCGTGCTGAACAACAGCAAACCATCAATACCCCTTTATTCAACCAATATAAGGTCCTGACCTCCTCAGCTGATAAGGCTGGATGCTTTGCTCGTAAGTTCTCATCCAATTCAACGCTAGACTCATCTGGTGTACCCACACCGGACTTTTCGCCTAGAACTGAGGCTCTACTGAGTGAGATGCACATAACCTCAACGAAGGTATTGAACATCAGCTCTAAACTAGACTCCCATAAGTCTAGTGGTGGGGGACGGGATACCGGCCATTGTCCTGAAGAAATGTTTTTGAATTGGTTCCTGTCCTCTCTAATCTTTACAACTACTGCATCACCGACTCTTGCTTTCCAGCCTGTTGGAAGTTCTCATCTGTTCTGCCTGTCTTTAAAAACTCAGGTGACCCTTCTGACCCATCCAACCACTCTTCGGTAAAGTCTTCGAGGCTTTAATTAACGCCGAAATGGTTAAGCACCTTACTTCACATAATCTACTCAATATGGTTTCCGCTTAGCCCGATCTACCGCTGACGTGCTCACGGCCATAACTAAATTTGTATACCAAGCATTCAACAACAATGGAGAAGCTTGAGCCGTGGCTCTAGACATCTCTAAAGCGTTTGATAGGGTTTGGCATGATGGCCTTCTTCGTAAGCTTCAGGGATACGGTATTAGAGGGCGTTTATTTGACTTAATACCATAATTCCTGTCAAACCGTGAAATGAAGGTCGTCCTAAACGGGTTCTCCTCCGGCTCCTTTATCACAAACTCTAGTGTCCCCCAAGCTCTATCTTGGGTCTTGCACTGTTCTGATCTTCATCAATGACCTTCCCGATGTCATCAGTTCCCAAGTTGGCATCTACGCGGACGACACCACTATTTACTCCTGCCTCAATAGTAAATCTAGTATCGTAGACAAAACTTACCTGGCTGTTGATCTCGAAAAGGACATCTAATCTATGGTCGATTGGGACAGGAAATGGTTTGTAAACTTTAATGCTTCCAAACGAAACTGCTCTCCTTTACTCACCATAGAGAACCTTTCCTACCCCATCAGAATGCCTGATTCCCAACTCCTTGAGAGCGCCTCGTTACGCCTGCTTGGTCTCATGCTGTCTGCTGACATGATGCGGAATAAATACATTGAATCAACAGCTTCATCTACCGCAAGGAAAGTTGGATCTCTGTGTCGTGCCAGAAAGATTTTCTCGTCTGAGTCCATCCTTCAAATGTATAAATCAACCATCTGTCCTTTCATGGAATATTGCTGTCATATATGGTTTGGTGCTCCCGCTGTACGTCTCGAGGTCCTTGACAAAATCCAGAGATGAATATACAAGATGATAAGTCCTGATCTGGCATCTATTCTACAATCGTTATCCCACAGACGTGCTGTGGTCTTCCCCCTGTCTCTTCTACAAATATTTTCACGGCAACTGTTCCGACAAGCTACTTTCGCTGGTTCCCGGACTACATGAATTTAAATGTGCTACCAGGCTGGCATCTCTGTCTCACCTTTTTTTCACTGTCAAAACTGTTAAATGTAACCGTCTCTTTTTATGTAACAATGACAATATTGGGAAAACATGTATTACAAAGTGCAAAATTTTTAGAGTGACACGCTTCGTTCTTTAGGACTACTTCCGAACTAACATAATAAATGTCGTCCGATGAAGTTCTGAAGAACAAGACCAGTTACACGAAAATTTTACCACTTTGTCATGCATATACATACATAGTACTTATTAGGAGGATTTAATAAATATATTATTAATATTAGGAGGATTTAATAAATATATTATTTAATTCATCGAGTCTGATAGAAACCTCAACAGAATGCAGAGAGCACTGGACGGCCGTTCCGTCCTATATGTGGGACTCATCAGCAGTGCAAATCCACTACCGAGAATTGAAACTCCTGGCAGGTAGGTTGTCAAGCAAACATCATACCAACTGTTCCAATGGGCCTCGGCGACGAAGAGATTGCAAATCAGACTCAATGTAGCGATGCTCGCTCACATATTCCGCGGTGGAACTCTACTGAGTTCTCTGTAACAATAGGACCTTGCTCACCAAGCCGCTTACTCTAGACCATTAGAAGCCGGTTCAAGAAATGATATACATAGAGAGTAATTATTAGGAGGATTTGATAATTATATTTATTTAATTCATTTATTTAATTGTGAGCGAGCGGCGCTACGTTGAGTTTGATTTGCAATCTCTTCTGAGGTTTCTATCAGACTCGATGGATTATATATATATATATATATATATATATATATATATATATATATATATATATATATATATATATGAGTCGTCGAGCGAGAATAATTCTCAACAGAATTCAGTAAGCATCGTACGGCCGTTTCGGCGTGGCTCTTGGGGCACTGATCCGAGTTAATCTGAATATTTGGATGAGTATCGTTTTGGAGTGAGTCTGGCTTGTGTCTTCTTCGTCACCGAGGCCCGTGGTACAGTCGGTATGGCGTTTGCGGTGTATCGAAACGGTTCGTGTTCGATTCTCGGTAATGGATGCACACTTCTGATGAGTTCCAGATAGGACGAAACGGCCGTCTAGTGCTTTCTGCATTCTGTTGAGAACGGATTGCTATATGATTAGCCTAAATTCCTAAAATAATCACACACATTTAGAAGGAAATTACTGGAAAGTAATTGAAACTCACCTGAAGCGAGCTGAATCTATAATGCTCCTCATGCCAATGACACTTCCACCGAGCTTCTCTACGGCATATGATTTCACTGAATTTTGATGTGTTCCTCTCGAATTTTAAACTGGGGTCATCAGGAGAGAATGTGCACCGTTCCGGGGCCTTCCTCTCAACGGTTTCAGTTACACACCGGCCCCCTCACTGATGTGAGGCCCCATTATAACGATATACAAGTGTTGTAGATAAACTAGTTCAAATGTGTAACGGCGAAATTAAATTTACGAAAATTCGAAAACGGCAAACCTCGCGTTCTGAGAATGCAACGTGAACCTCATTACGCATTCACGATCAGTCATATCATGCCGTCATGTTCGCTGAAACACTCCACGGAGTATTTCGTTTTTCCATATCCACATAGAACTATTTTCTGTTATTTCTATTAGGCGTTTTATACTCTTGGCCCTATTACGCCCTTTGATTCCAATTTGGCCCAGAAATTTGTACAGAGTGCCTGAAACGAAACCCCTTGCTCCAATTTCCACTGCTCTAACAATTGCATTATACCCCTCCTTTATTAGCTCTGACTTTAGATCTTCATATTTATTATTAGTTTTATAATCGTGGCTTTGTTCCATCCGGCATTCATATGGTACTATTAACTCAACCAGGATGATTTTATGGTTCCTCTTGACAGAAGAACAATATCTGGTCGCAGACCTTTTACTTGATATTATTTTGGGGTAATCATTACGCCAACCAGGAAGGTCTGCAGATACCTCCCAGATGCCACCAGAACTAAGGAGATTTTTTCCGGGTATAGCATGACATTTGCTTGTTTGCTTAGAGCCGACATATCTTTTTCCTTCTGCAACAAATTCCTGGGCTGAATTTGATGACTCAGACTTCATATATTTCTTTATGATTCTGACCAGCTCATCCAAAACACTGTTGTGCCTCCATGTATATCTGCCATTGACAAGGGCTGTTTTACAGGAACTAAGAACATGTTCTAATGTTTGTGGCTTTTCCTCACACAGGGGACAAGTGGGATCACTCTCTTTCTTCCATTTAACAAGATTGTTCTTAGATGGTAGCAGGTCATACGTGGAACGTATTAAATAACTCAACCTAGGTGGAGCCATCTGCCAAATGTCCTTCCACGTAATAGATTTCTGAAGAGCCTCCTCCCAGTTTGTCCATTGGCCTTGTTGAGATTGTTGTACTCCTTTTACGAGTCTTTTTTTATCTTCTTCATTTATATATATAATGCGTAATAACTCTCTCTCTCTCTATATATATATATTGTGCTTACTAAATAAATATATATATATATATCTGAGGAGGTTGTAAAGTTGAATCCAAGTTAGCGGATTTAACTGACCTTCTGATTTTTATAGTTAAAAGCTCTACATGTTTTTTATCTTTTATTTTTTTCACACGTGTATTGAGCATTTTTTAATACTGCTGTTTCCTAGTCTTATTCTGTACAGGCCATTAATCTTTTATGTATTTTATATATATATATGCATGCATGCATGCTTAACTAACAAAGAAAGGTTTTATTTAATTTATTCTCCAGTCAGGACAGTTCTCATGGTTTTCTGGTATATATTTATCATAACTATTGTCTAATTTCCCAGTAATTTCGATTTTCTTAAGTAATGATCAGAGTTTTGATTTTTTTGTGCTATGAGTTTTTAATCATTTTCAAGTATCGCTTCAACTGTTCAAGTGACATTTTGTCGTTTTTTAATTATGAAATCTATTTAGTATGTTTGTTCCGAAATCTGATAACATTTTATTAATACAGGATTTTTTAGTTTTGTGGTTAATGATTCTTGTATTTGTAATCGTTTAAAGATCCTATCACCAGGTAAACACACACACACACACACACACACACAGACACACACACTGACAGACCAAGAAATTCTACAAAGCTTTACAAATAATACACAAAATATACTATATCCTACCTACGGTGTAAAATATTTTATTCCGCTGTCCATATCTAGGAATAGCTTGTCTTGGCTCGATTTCACTTGTTGCTCGTGCGGTTTCCACTGCGTCTAAGTTTTTCACCACTACCCGGCCCTGTCATCAAGTTTACCAACCAAACCCAACGTTCTTCTTGCCCCTGTTACTATTGAATGATTTATTGTCAAACTTGGCTGCTTCCGATCGTCTTCCTTGTTGTGTTGCCAAACTTTTTCCAACAGAAAGTAGTCCTTTAAAAATCTCTCTGTTCACTTACACTGACCAGACAAAAAAACTGTGACACCCTGAATGTGATTCAATTTACTCGAGATCGCTGCCTGTGGCAATATAGCTGGATTACACTGAACGGTCATTTAGGCATATCAATAAATAACCAAGTTTCAAAATAAGGGACCTATAAAGATGGGGGAAAATAGTCTGAATATGAATTGTGGAAATTTCTTTGTCTTACTCTTCTACTTTATGTGCCATGTCCTTTCAGGACGTAGGCGATCATGACTCTCCACCCCCTTCTATCCTTTGCAACTTTAGCAAGTTCCTTCTCTCTGCTTCCTCCCCGAGACCATGTTCTGTCATCCACTTGCTTAAGCCCGCCAGGTATGTCAAGCAGTGCTTTCCCATGTGTCTCTTTCCCACTATTCGACCCGTGAGTATCAGATTCTCCAAGCCCTCCTTCCTCGTTACGTGCCCCAGAAACTTCAGCTTCCTCTTTCTGATGTTAAGTATAAGCCTCCTCCTTGTTTGCATCCTCTCTAAGACCTCATATTTGCCCTCACGCTCGGTCCATCATAGGATCCTTCTGTAGAACCACATCTCCGTTGTCTCAAGTTTCTTCTTCATCTTTGAGGAAATCGTCCAACATTCGCTGCCGTAAAGAAGGACAGATGGCATGTAACAGCTTAGTATTCTTTTCTTTGTTACCAAGGAAATCCTCCTGTCTCCCGGCTGTTGGAACCCGTCCTTGGCCATGCCAATACATCTACGGATTTCAGTGTCACACTTACCGTCCTCTGTCAAAACGCTTCCCAGATATATAAACTTCCGCGTCCGCTTGATTGTAGTGTTCCCGAACTGCAAATCGAATTTTAGTCTCACCCTTTTACTAATGACCATGCCTTCTGTCTTCTTGTAGTTTATGCTTAGTCCCTTCTTCTCACTATCTGTCGCTACCTTCTGTAGGAGATTTTGTATTTTCTTTTCCGTGTCTGCTATCAATACAGTGTCATCTGCGTATCTTATGTGACACACTCTTCTCGTTTTCATTACAACTACTACTTTACAGTCATTATTATTATTATGATTATATTCATATTTCTTAGGTTCACAGTTAATATTTCCTTGAGATAAGTTTCCATTTTTAACATCATTGTTGTTATTATTATTATTATTATTATTTTATTTCCTTTGATTTCTGATGTTTACTCATTTCTTTCCGAGTTCTGCCATTTCATTGACATTTCCACTAGTTATTATTATTATTATTATTATTATTATTATTGTTATATACAGTGTAACCCGGATATAAGAGAGTTGTCCGGACCGGAGAAGGAGTCTCTTATATCAGGGTTTCTCTTATATCCGGGTTTGGTCTATTTTATATACATTAACACAGGCTCTAATTTGGGACCAGAGAAAACCTCTCTTATATCCGGGTTTCTCTTATATCCGGGTCTCTTATATCCGGGTTACACTGTAATTACACTTCATCTTATAATGTCGCACATCCTCGCATATGCACTCTATATTAACGTTCTAATGAAATAAAGTGAAAAAGAGCTTTCAGCCATGCATTTCCCCACTTCTAGTGGGCATCATTTGACCTGAGTAAGAGATCGACCGGGAGTCTTAAGACAAGGATGAGGAAGATGAGGAAGGATGAGATTAAAAAATAATGGAAGGTGCAGTGAACAAAGCATTGGTGGTTCTTGAACTGACCATATAAACGCAAGTTGGATTTCAAATTTTACTCAGTTTAAAAATAATTCAATATCAAACAATCAGTTTAAAATAATATATATATATATATATATATATATATATATATATATATATATATATATATATATATATATATATATATATATATATATATATATATATATATATATATATATATATATATATATATATATATATATATATATATATATATATATATAATCTGACAAATATATTCCAGGAATACTTTTAAAAGTCATTTATATCAAAATTGATAAATGCCTGTTTTTTTATCTTTAATTATCGACAAAAATATTTCAGGAATATATTTTTTCATATCATAGCATATATATATATATATATATATATATATATATATATATATATATATATATATATATATATATATATATGTGTGTGTGTGTGTGTGTGAAAAGTGTATATAAATATAAATAAATATATATATGTATAATTATTTATATATTATATGCGCGGTACTTATTAGAAAGCGCTCAATATCAGAGATAGAGGCTAACATCTATCCAACCAAATATATATATATATATATATATATATATATATATATATATATATGAAAAGAAGAGAGAAACTGCCAACGTTTGTTTTGTAATGTGGATTTTAAAAGCATAGTATATATTTAAAGACAAAAAAATACACATTACAACCAAAAAACGTACTTTTCTCTCGTTGGAATAATTATAACCACTTTCCTTTATATATATATATATATATATATATATATATATATATCCTATATATATATATATATATATATATATATATATATTCCTGAATATATTTTGTCATATTATAAATGCCACAAGGTTCTCAAACGAATTTGAATTCAGCGTTGTCCTCCTAGTCCAGTTGAAACCGAGTCTACAGAGCTGCTATTTATCCACACCTGGATTATTACCTTAGCACGTAAGTGAATGTAATATATTCGTCTGGAATTCGACCTCGGCTCACCGATTCCTCACACAGATATATATATATATATATACTTTTATGCAAATTAATTGAAATAAAAAATATAATTGGGAAAGGTATGAATCCACCTCTCCCTCATCTATTTCGTCGTCTGATCGACTTTATCATGACAAATATAAGGATTTTATTTTCCAACAAGTATTTGTATACCAAATTAGAAATATTGTTAGGTTTAAAAGAATTGAAATTTAAGAAACGCTCATAAATATTCATCAGGTAAATTATGGAGGATGCTAAGTGACGTAATTTAATGTTTAATAAACAAAAATTTATTAAATGATATTGAGTCTTTTTTATATAATTAATATTTGAATTGTTTCAATTCGCGATTAATTTGTGTATTATATATATTAAATAAACGGTTATGAATTTGCCCGTTTACTTTTAATTTTTTAACATTTTTATAGTCGTGCATGTTGTCTTGGGAAAATAGTAATTCTTTCAAAAAAATCCCCGACGAAGGTTAATGTTTTTATAAGTTTCAATAATAGCCTTCTCATGAATTCTCCCTGGTTCACACCTGTAAGTTACTTTCTCTTTTATTAAGTACTAGCAGCAGAGCCCGGCGTTGCCCGGGGATGTAACAGTAAGAGATAGATCAAATATCGAACATCATAAAGACTGAAAAATAAAATTGACAAAGATTATTGTTTAAGGTTGACGGACACGCATGTCTTAATAAGTTTTTTTTTTTTTTTACGAATTTGTCAAACCCAAACTCAAACAAAAACATTATTTTTCAATCGTTATGAATCTCTACCGATTGAATAGAATTTTATCATAAACAATTGTCTTGTAAATGGAATTTTTAAAACATTCGGAATGTAAAAATAAAGAAAAAAGTGTGCAAGACAATTAACACTACCTGCCAAAAAAGTGAAGTTTTGTTGAAATCGGTCGAAAAGGTAGGAAATCTGATCCCATATATAAACGAACACACATAAACAAACAACCTGGGTTTTATAATAAGTATAACTCGATTTGTCCCGCTTTCATTCTCGCGAAATCGTGTTTCAAATTGATTTTTAAAAAATAATTGTGTTTTTTTTCAATTTTGGCGCTGTCAGAACCACCGCAAGGTAATTTTATGTAGTCCTGTGAAGGTTTGTTGAAATCGGTTGAAAAATGTAGGAAATCCGATCCAATATAAAACGAACACACATACACACACACACAAACAACCTGGGTTTTATAATAAGTATAACTCGATATGAGTTGTCCCGCTTTCATTCTCGCGACAGCGATGCCTCTTAATCGTGTTTTCAAATTGATTTTTATGCAAAAATAATTGTGTTTTTTCAATTTTTGGCGCTGTCAGAACCACCGCAAGGTAATTTTATGTAGTCCTGTGAAGGTTTGTTGAAATCGGTTGAAAAATGTAGGAAATCCGATCCAATATATAAACGAACACACACACACACACACACAATCTGCGTTTTATAATAAGTAAGATGGCATTCATTAGTTGTGGTGGAATTTATTTAATATATAACTAATGAATTTGATAAATTGTTGCGTATAAGATCGTTTTTATACTCATAGAGGCGTGTTTCGTTTTTAACTTTCTGTAAGTTTCCCAATGTATTGCAAAGAGCAGTTGTGACCTGTTTCAGTATTATTATTACTATGCGTATTTTTGGTTCTGTTCAAGTTTGGATATGGCTGTAATTATTTTAATATCCTTAAGATTGAATAAATCTTTAGAGATAGTAGATGTTAACTTTACGTACACACACACACACACACACACACACACACACACACACACACACACACACATATATATATATATATATATATATATATATATATCAACTCATTTTTTTCTCAGATTCTCGAAACATTGATGTCTGTTCAGTTTCGTATCGTAACGTCGATCAATTTCATAACTATTTTTTATTTATCCGACAGATTTTATTTTGTAAGGTTATTTTGTAACGTTTTGATACTCGTATTTAAGTAGACGTCCCATTTATTCATTAAACAGTATATTTAGTTATTTTCGTCTACCGGCCTGAATATTTCATAAATCTTATTAACGAAAGTTATACTGTCTCTCGGGGAATTTGAAACTGTGTCCCCCCCTTTGCAAGAGAAACAGAGCTGCACTACACGGCTTCAGTCGCGTCACCTATCAAGCAAATCAGTACTTATATATATATATATATATATATATATATATATATATATATAAGTGAACATTGAAGTCATACTCAGAGGCAACAGCGTCTAGCATGAAACAGCCGGTCCCCTCTGAGTGTTGACATCAATATTCACTTTTATATTTATATACGCTCTATCTATGATATTGAGCACTTTATCCCATAAATATACCACACCTTAAAACTATATTTCTTCACACATATATATATATATATGTGTGTGTGTGTGTGTGTGTGTGTGTGTGTGTGTGTGTGTGTGTGTGTGTGTGTGTGTGTGTGTGTAAGTGTGTGTGTGTATCTGTGTGTGTGTGGATTGTATTTGGGTAGCGATTTTTTATTTATACATTTAGGTTAAATAATGAAGAAACCCCTTGTTAATTATTTTTTTGAATATATTTTTCCGGTTTTCTAAATAATTATCTCGATTTCAGGTTCATCTTGGAAAATATATCTTCCTATGCCGGAGTAATTTTGGCTAGCGTTAGCTTTTAACAAATATTTCTGTTCTTTCTCTAGGCCGGATTTTCGAATATCGCTTTTCGCGTGGCCACGTTTAAATATCGCGGTTTGCATATTCACGTGAGAATTTGTCTTATTTATTTATTTTTTTATTAAAACATATTTAATATCTTAGACCCCAAGTGTAATGTAATTCTACTGATGTTGGGTTCCTTGCATTTTATGCTCAGTTACTCGAGCAATTGTAGTTGTTTATTACAGTTTATGTTATATAAAACCTTCGTGCCATTGCTAAGTATTTATCTGATTTCCTGTTGCGTTTTTCCATTGTATTGATTGATGATATGCGATTTAATTTGGCTGTTATCAGATAAATGGTACGTTAAACGGCAAGACAACGTAGCAGTTGTGAAACCAATATGTCTTTGAAATATTATTCTCCTTTCTCGATTTGATCCTTACTTCCTCCTCTACACTTTGTTGTATACTGCAACTCTGACCTATCAGAAATTTGAATCTCGCCGTAGTGTCTTTTCATATTTCCTTTGTTTCGTCTGTTTGACACAAACCTACTGTTCACAACAACGTTCTGATTGTGATTAATTTCGTGATTTTTGCGTTGCCCCTTGAAGTTAAATCTTTCTTCTGCTAACTGAAAATTGCACCTCTGAAGTTTCTTTTTGAATGAAAACTGATATCGAGACATGTAATTACAAGAAAATCTTCTCCCTGGATCACTCCTGCCTGTTCAGCCGCTATGGTCGACATGAATCACTTTTTTATGGGATATAGCAACGTAATAGCTTTGATCACAACATAAGCGTTCTTTATTCCCACTCACAATAATTTGAAACGTGTCCTCAAAGAGGGTAACTCGTTGTTCGCCGATAGAGTGGAACACCGTATAGACTCCTTCACGTTTGGTTCTCGTGATTACTGGCATCTCTGTAGAAGTGTGTTAAGCAAGGGTAAATTCTCTATCCTTTCTTATTGCAATCAGTTTGAAGTGCAATCATCTTCTGTCGATAAAGCAGAATGTTTTTCTTGTAAATTCTCCTCCATTTCTACCCTCGACTCATCAAGAGTAAGTTTACCTGCATTTCCCCGTAGAACTGAGTTACGCCGGTATGATATACATATATTTCCGTCCATGCCTGCCGCTTTCATCGCCAACGTTGAGCCCCACAGACACGGAGAGTCGGTTATATTTCTAATATCCTTAAAATGTGACCATAAACTAGACCGTGTTTCTCAAAACCACTATAAAAGATTCCTTAAGTACTTCTTGCTAGCCAGATCTTTGGAAATCTACTTCTTTAATTTGTACTAAGAACTCTGGAGAACCGTCTGAATCTACGAACTATTGTATCGATTTTGTACCTGTTTTTGGCAAAGTCCTCAATGTTCTACTCAACACCGAAGTGTTTAAATATCTCACCTCACTGAGTCTTCTCTCAGACAAGCAATATGGCTTTCTCTTTTATAGGTCAACAACCGATGTATTTACGTTTACTGCTGAAAGAGTCAAACTTTAGCTAAGAATGGCTAAGCTCGGATTGTTGCTTTAGTTATTTCCAAGCGGTTTGACAGGGTTTGGCATACTGATATTCTTAGAAGTTTGACGGGTTATTGTGTTTCTGACCATTTCCTTGATTTGAATCAATCTTTATCAAAATGCGTAATGAATATTTGCCTTGAACGGACACTCATCTCGATCATTCTGCATTAATGCGTATATTTTGCAGGGCCCCATTCTTGGGGTTACTTTGCCCCACATTGTCGTCAACAGCCTTTATGATGCACACAATTCCCGGCTCGGTATCTATGTTGATGTCACGACTATTTACTACTTCTTGATAGAAAATCTGATAAATTCGATAACATTAAATTGGCAGCTGATCTCTAAAATGGCCTTCAAAATGTTGTTTACTGGGGCAAGAAATGTCTTGTTAATTTTAACGCCTCCCAAACGAAACTGATCTCTATTAAGATATATATGTAGAAAATTTCTTTCTCGCCAGAATCTATCTTGCACATTTATATGCCTGTCATTTGGTCGTGTATCAAATGTTGCTGTCATATCTAGTCTGGTGATTCAGCTATATATCTTGATATTATCACCAGTATTCCAAAATGAATCTGCAATGTCGTCGGTCTTGATCTAGCATCTCGGTTTCACTAGCTTTTGTCACCGCCCCAACGTCCCTTTCCCGTGGCCTTTTTTTTTACTCATTGTACGGTTTCAGGGTAATTGTTCCGGTGAGCTTTCCTCATCTATCCGAATTTAAGCGCAGTACTAGATTGGCAGCTAGGTTTCAACAAACTCTCTGTTGAAATTGCCAAATGAAAATTGTACTTCTGAAGTGTTATTTTGAATGAAAACCGGTATCGAGGCTTTTGCGCCATCTTGTAAATAAAAGAAAATCTTCTCCCTGGGTCCCTCCTGCATGTTCAGCCACTATGGCCGAGAAGGATCGTTTTAACCGGATATACCAACATTATAGCTTTGCTACTTGTACCGTAACTTCTATGCTAATAGTTTCTTCTTTCGTCTATGTGGAACTCTCTTTCTGCTTCCTGCTTTCATGTCAACAACTTTCGTCTTCTTCTTTATATGGCGTGTCCCCTCACGACGTAGGTAATCATGGCTCTCCATGAATTCCTGTCTATTAGCTGTTAATAAATGTTGTCTTTTTTTATTTCCCCACCATCCATTTATTTTTTTATCTCTGTTACCTTCAATCTGTCCTGTGAGTATCAGATTTTCCAAGCCCTTGTTTCTTATTATGAACCCTAGAAAATTTAACTGTTAAATAAATAAATTTAAATGTTAAATGTTTTTACTTTTTGTTTGCATTTTATCTAAAACATGTTCGGTTCATGATATCATCAACATCCTTCAGTAGAACCATATTTCTGTTGCTTTAATTCTCTTCTTCATCTTTGAGGAGATTGCCCAACACTCAATACCATAGAGGAGGACAGATATGTTACAGTTTTTTGTGTATATATATGTAACTAGTGAGCCAACCCAAATGACTTGACTCACTTTATAGTCCACCAATAGAAGGTTAACCAATCAGAAGACGTATAATATTCAATCCATCGTGTATAAAGGCGGCCATTTTTGTTCACTCTACCCGAATGTCCAGTCCAGCTTGTCAGGCAAAGAGAAACAGAAGGACGAACTATGCTCTGCTACTTTTACCAAAATATCCTCTGCTAACCTGAACTAAGCTTCCCTACTGTCTTTGAAATATTCACTGCTAACCTCTGGATTCTATACTCAAAGACGACCGTCATTATGAACAACAAGATATCACATAATATTTTAGTATACTTTTCTTTGTTTCTACCGAAGGTTTTTTTTATATTTCTTAGTACTCTACTTAGCTTTTAGAATGCAACTTTGACTATCCCAATGTGCTTTCAGATTTCATTGTCGCACTTTCCGTTTTCTGTCAAAAACCTTCCTAAATATTTAAATTTTTGTTTCATTTTGGTATTTTTGATTGGCAATTCGCACTCATATGGGCTAATCCTTTTGCTAAGAACCATGTTTTCTGTCTTGCAGTTGATGTTTAATCTTCCCTTCTCGCTATCCATAACTACTATCTGTTTTTTTTTATTTTGTTGGTAGATATCTTTCCGTGTCTTCTATGAACTCTGTTTCATCTGCATATCTCACATTGTTAAGATTATTGGCGCAAATGATGAATCCGAGTAAAACTTTGAATTCTCTCGGAATGCCCTCACTGTATAGGTTGAATAAGTCTGGTGAGAAGACACATCCTCGTCTTACAACTCTTTCTGTTTATGTATATCTGCTGAACTCATTTTCTATCCCTATGCAGTCAGTTTACTGCCATTATAGATTCTCAGTTATTCTAGTATCCTTCCCAAATATTTCAACGTTTCTGAGCAGTTACAACAGATTTTTCTGGCGTACATTATCGAACATCTTTGCGTAATCTCTATAAAACAGAGGTACACATCCTTCTGCGTTTGTATTACTCTTTCTGATAACATTCTGTACATAAATATCGTCTTCCTTGCTCCAATGTCTTTGACGAAGCCGCACTATTTATGTCCTGTTTCCTATTTGATTCTGCTGCACGCTCTATTCATCAGAATTTGGATGATAAGCTTTGTTATATGGCTCATTAGGCTGATCGTCTGATGGAGTTCACTTTCGCTGGCACCCGGCTTCTTAAGCAGTGCTATGAAAATATATCTACTTAGATCTTCCGGTAGATCACCACTGTCGTAAATTTAATTTATGATTTCTCTAATCTTGGAAATGCCGAAACCATCCTAGGTTATCTGTATTTCTGTTACAATTCCGTCTGGCCCAGACGCCTTGTTTCTGTTCAATTACTCCCGTGCAGATTTCATTTCAGATTTTAACACTTCTGGCCCATCCATATTTCTGTTTATTACCGGTTATTCTCTTTCATCTTATTGAGAGATTTATCCGATAAATTAATTCCATCGCTGAAGTATTTTTTTCTTTAGTATCAGATTTCCGTCCTTTGATTTTATGCATCCTGTTGATGAGTGTGTCTTTTCTCATCTCAGCTCTCTTATATTTATATCTGCTTTATTTGTGATAATCATTCTTTCAATTACTGCACATTTTTTCGTTGAGGAATTCCTCTTTAGCCTGCTTGTATTCATTCTTTTTTATTGTGTAGTGTCCTATATTCTATCTCATGTCTTAGCATTACTTTTGGTCTCCTTTTCATCATATCGATAATTTCATGTTGTTGTAGAGTAGTTTTCACAGTGGAGGTTTGTATTTCAATAAGTCGTCCTAAATTAGGTTTGACGTACAAAACGTTAGGAACTTGAAATAAGAGTTAATGACGCAGCAGTCTAGTTGTGATGGTTGGTACTTCAATGTCCGATATCGACTGACTCGCTCAACACCACTGAGCCCAACTGGCGATCGCTACTACTACTACTACTTATTATGTGTGGGAGAGTCTATTAATAATAGAATATGTACGTCAGGTATAACACATGTCATCCATTCATCTTTTTTTGTTCGTCTATTTTCCTTTGGGGTGATTTTGAAATTGCTGATGTTACTAAAGCATTTCTTAATGCGTCTCACTTGAGTTTTCATTTTCATGCTCTTTCTATTATCTGTTTCTCATACTGTCCACATATTTCTCCTTCAGATTTGGGCCGTTCAAGAGTCTGTTTTATTGCAATCTGAATTGGTAATGTGGTGTTTTGCTCTTCTTTTAAGAGATACTAGTTATGAAGCAGGACTTTTGGCATTTCATTTCATAGTGCATTACTCTGTTAAGACTAGGAAAAATACCAACGCTAATGCCACATATGTCATATCTATTCCTAAACTCTTCAGATCTCTCAAGACAACCGAAATATAAGCGGGAAAAATCTATTTTTACTTATTTTTATGATTGTTTTTCGCTTTGGACACTGTTTTGACCTTAGATTACAAATTGTCGACCTTAGCCCACGAGACATGACGTAGGAAAAAGATGCGGATAATTGATGTGTTTCTTTATTTAAAACATATTTCTCTCACACGTCGTAAACTTTGTGACACCATTTGAGGCACTTCAACAGAATTGTCATCAAACGGGGAGAGGAAGAGTTATGGGAAAAAATCTCTTATCTAACGTGCTACTACACAAAAAAAGAACATAAAAATAGCGAAAAACGTATTCTGTGTGCACCGCATATCCGGGCTTAGACGCCATATTTGTTTAGCAGCAGATTATTTGATTTCCGGTTTATAGTCTATTTCGATGTCTAATCTGCGTTTCTATGACATTTTTGTTTTTTGATGTTAGCAAAAATGCGACCGTATTGTTTTTCATCTTCACTATAGAAAGGCATGTGAACATTTCACGTCTCTCCTATTTAAATTTTCTGATGAATCTTAATTATTCACTATTAAGTTAATAACTGAATAAGGTCATAAAAGAAACGGAAATTCCACTCATGGTTAAATATTTAAGCTTAGCAACATTAACAAAATAAGGTTTCAGATTGACAATTATTTCAATTTCACTGAAACAACTGTTAAACACTAATATCTCCCCTTTATTAATTTATTTATTTCATTTTCTCACTGAAACCAAGTAGTGTCTTTTCCCATCTTTCCACGCCATGAAAACGGAATAGACAATTATTTATGAGACGTTCAAGAAAACGTTAAAGACTTTTATCTTTCCTCATTTCTTTCTATCTAACTAGCCAAAGCCCCGTCTTACGAACATTTCTCTGAATAATATTTTAAAAAAATCATTCAGCAGACTGTGTTAATTTATTTAATTTATAGTTATAGAATTTGGGGCGATTACTTTACCCCGTTTCTGTTGAACGTCTGAAAAATGACACTTGTATCCTTGACGCCATGGTTTCTCTGCCTTTTGGCTGCGATCAAACTGTAGTATCTGTTCTCATCATTTTAATCAGATTCTCTCTCCCCACTTTTGGCTTTTCTTCTTTATTTCATTTTCTCACTGAAACCAATTAATGTCTTTTCCATTCGATCTAGACGATTTATAGTCCGTTACTTATGAGTTTTTGACAGGACGTAAAGGTCGTGTTAACGAACGAAAGGAGAGACAGGTATATTTACAATAGGATTTTCATTTTACTTTTCGATGAGAAACAAAAGTAAATTCAAGTAAGGCGGAAAATTTTCGAATTTTATTCGATAACCGGAGTTGTTTTATTTTATTGTTTATATTCACTACATTGTTTAAGTATCACGTGATTCTCATTTGAGGTCACGTTGGGAAACCAAAAGGCGGATGAACGATTATTGATTTGTGACTGACATTTCCTTCGTTTTAATTGCATTTGCATTTCATCACAAGTACTCAAGTCACCCTTCTACAAAAATCAGTAAACATAGCAAAATGTGGGATGGGTGAAGTAAGCTCTAGGTGAGATTCGAAACCTCATCCATTTTAACTTTCCAGATATATAATCTAACGACTGGAGCTGCCAAAGTAAGAAGATTTGCAGGAGATTAATTCAAACTCGATAAATATTTTATTTTCTCTTGATTGCTCGGGAGTGCCAAAATTGAGGTCAAGGCAAATCATTATCAATGTTCAATTTCCAAATATAACCATAAAAATGCCACATAAACAGAATATATATATATATATATATATATATATATATAAATATATATATATATATATATATATATATATATATATATAGACAGAATATATATATATAAAATATATATATATATATATATATATATAAACAGAATATATATATATAAAACAGAATATATATATATATATAAACAGAATATATATATATATATATAATAAATATAATATATATATATATATATAAAAGAATATATATATAAATATATATATATAACAGAATATATATATATATATATATATATATAAACAGATATATATATATATATATAATATATATATATATATATATATATAATAAACAGAATATATATATATATATATATATATATGATAAATATATATATAAAATATATATATATATATATATATATATATATATATATATATATATATAATTATTTATATATTATATGCACGGTGCTTATTAGAAAGCGCTCAATATCAGTGATAGAGCTAATATATTTGGTTGGATTGATGTGAGTTTGTGACCCTGGGTTTCACGCTTTTGCGATCGTCAGACAAACTGATTAATGTTTTAAAAATATAAAAAATCAAAACAATTTTCAACTATTATAATTTTTACGGAATACCTATTATCAGCATTTATACCAAAATAAATTAATATATATAACAAAATAAAATAAAACACCAACAATCACTTTTTAGTTCAAGCGACTACCACAATAATTACATTTATTGTTTTTTATCATTCTCCCACCACCATTACTAATCACTTCTACCAATTTACAATAACTATTAGCTACTGATACTATTACCATTGCCACCAATCCCCTTACAACATTACTATCACATCATATCTACTATTATCATATAAACCCGTCATAATTATTAATAGATACAAATATTTAAGTAAATATATATATGTGATAAATGTGTGTATATAAATATATATATATATATATATATATATATATATATATATATATATATATATTTATATATTATTATATGCGCGGTACTTATTAGAAAGCGCTCAATATCAGGGATAGAGCTAACATATTTGGTTGGATTGATGTGATTAGCTACTTATATTATCATTGCCTCCAATCCCCCTACAACTTACTACCCATCACATCTACTATTATCATATAGACCCGTCATAATTATTAACGTAAACTACCCCTCCCCAGCATATTTAATACCACCAAATAAAATGACCAATAAGGATTACAAACCGAAATTTCTACCAGTTACATATACACTGTCATCAAAAACAAGCAAATAACTAGCTTTAAAATAATAACAAATAAACCAGTTTTTTAAAAATTAAAAATAAAAATAATAATAATTTTTACCTATCATAATTTTACACAGACCCCACCACACGTATATATATACATGCGAGGAAATTTTATTCAGTGAAAAAAAAGATAAATGCTCTGATTTTTGGCATGTATACTTTCACGAGACATTCACGAGAAATTTTCGCTACACATCCAATCTTTGAATTTCAACATACAAATGCGTATGTATCGTCACAACACCACCCATATACATACATATGTCAAATCCGAAACTGTCCACATATATTTATATCCGTATGAGTCCCGCCGGACGAGCAAGTGTGTATGTGTGTCTGCGTACCTCAACGGGTGTAATGACATGCATCTATGTTTGCGTTAGTACGATGACATCACAACGACGATTCCCCCCACTCCCATAATAACACCAATACACGCAATCTACATAAATCCAAAATTTTAAAAAATTAATCAGTTTGTCTGACGATCGCAAAAGCGTGAAACCCAGGGTCACAAACTCACATCAATCCAACCAAATATATTTGAACATATTTATTGAATGAAACTGCTAATTTTAGTTTTTATGCTAATTTTACGTTTTATGCTAATTTCAGTTTTTAGTGGTTGGTTTTATTTAATAAGTATATGCCTTGTTTTATCCTCTTTATCTAGTTCACCCTGAAGATCCATTTATGTGGAACCTAGGTAGGTAGTATCTGGCTCTTTAGGATTTTTTTTTTATTTCTCCTGTACTTAGCATATTGAACACTTTATATATTATATTATTTTCTCGTTTGAGTTTTTTTTTCCTTTGAACTGGAAATTAAGATACTGAACGATTTTTTAGCTCTGCTTTGTAGATTTCTAGGTCTTTCTTTTATTTTCCAATTTTTCCCGGATACAAATTTGTTACGATATATTTGTATTATCGAATTGCATCATCCTGGTTTTTCCACAAACCGAGTACTAATATATATATATATATATATATATATATATATATATATATATATATATATATATATATATATCATCGATAACAAGATAAAGTAAAGCGAGACATTAAAGCCAAACACTATTTGCAATACAGTCCTAGATATTAGAGATAGACCAATAATAGGATTAATATAAATATAAGATCAATAAGCTTCGTGTCATATTGTATATTTTATTAATTAATCTATCTCTCTCTTTTTCTCTATATATATATATATATATATAATATATATATATATATATATATATATATATAGAGAGAGAGAGAGAGAGAGAGAAGGAGAGAAAAGAGAGAGAGAGGTGATGAAGAAATATATTTTTAAGGTGTGCTATATTTATGAGATAAAATGCTCAATATAAGCGATAGAACGTATGTAAATGTCAAAGTGAACATTTAACTCAGTACACTGAGGCAACAGACTGTTTCATGTTAGACGCAATCAGGTGGCCTGACGATTGCGTCTAGCATGAAACAGCCTGTCGCCTCTGACTGTTGACTCCAATGATCACCTATTCACACACACACACGCACACATATATATATATATATATGTGTGTGTGTGTGTGTTTGTGTGTGTGTGTTTGTGTGTGTGTGTATTATATATTCATATATTCACTATGTATAGCTTATCAAACCATTAGTCAGTTAGTAGTCATACGTGATAGAGGCTTAAGCGGTGATATCAATTCTGTTTCATGACTGTCGAGACAGAGGTTCTAGCGGTAGATTTCCATTACTTTTTGCAGTAGACAGGTTGCCAACCAAGGCTATAAAACCCAGCCAGTCCTGCTATTTTACACATAGATGGGGGAAAAGATGGATCCTTGCATTATCCAAGTGTATTTGCGAGTAAGTGAAGATAACTGACTGGACTGGATTTCAAACTTAGTTCAACAATTTCTCATTCCGTGATAATATCAATTACATCACCCACACTGCAACCTTACTTATCTAATAAATATGGCATTGCTTCCAACAACAAATTCCTTGACATATTGCATTCTAATGATTAACTCTATAAATTGAAACACAACGTTCATAATATTTGAACAGTTAGGTCTGTTTTTCTGTCAAGTTACCCAGTTTCCGGTCTCTATCATTTCAGCCTAGAAAACACCGACGACATTTCTGAAGAGTGGGGGGGGTATGGAAACGCTTGCAGACTCTTTGGAAGATAAATCTCCTTGCCTATAGAATCAGGTTTAAACGCAACTAATATTAACCAAGAAACTTAAATATAACGCCTCACCAACGTTTCCCCAGTTGTTTCAACTATAAACCCGATCAAAGATGACGTGCTATATCCACTAAACTACCAACCAATATTTGGTTGTATTCATCAGTATAAAACCAGCCAAGTGGATTCAAGTATAAGCCTAGCCAATATTTCCATATGGGATTCAATTTAGATCCCACCAATGTATACCTGTATATTCAGGGATATTTCAAAACAAAAACGACCTTAAATAAATCAACAATGGCTGATATGTCGTAAAATATACCAACAGAACACGACGCAATGATTCCAACATCTCGTCGGATATTTCACACATTTCACGGAACTGCTGATTTTTTTTTTCTTTACTTTTTTCCGAGGAAGTCATTTCCCGCCTTAGAATCCATTAACTTTTGGTTGGGTTCTTCTTGAGTGGACCATTATTTTCTGCTGGCAAAGAAAATGAAAAAAAAAATGATCATTTTAAATATTTTTTCCGAGTTAATCTTAACAAAATGATGAAAAAATATTAATGGCAACAAAAAATAACAGCTGGAAACTGGTATCATCGAAAACTGACAAATAATACACTGATAAGTTTATTAACCCTTTTCAGGTTATTTAAAGCCAGAAAATATTTTTAGATTGTACATTTTATTTTTGGAGATAAAAAATGATATAATTACTACAAGCCTTACTAATTAACCCACAGCTGGGGGGATCCATATTTTTGCGCGCAAGTGAATATAACTGGCACTCGGCTTGCCGATTAATTACTCTGAGCCATTACACCCCCCGCACATCCAAGCATACTGCACCTCGTATTCCCAAGCGGTCACCCGCACACGGATTGACCATGTTCGTCGTTGTTTAACTTCTGTGATCGTACGGAAAGCGTTGATGTGGCAGCAAGCACTCACTTCCACAAAAGCTGTAGCCAAACCCATTCAACCATCCTCTCTCATCTCATTCGAGTTCGAGAAGTATGTACAAAGACTAAAAATGAACACCAAAGAAAAGATCTTATATAAACACCAAAGACCAGATGTTATATAAACACCAAAGACCAGATGTTATTTAAAAGGAATCATTGAAGCATTGAAACCCATCAAATCTTGCTTTTGCTTAGAAATAGATATGCGGGTAGGAATTAATGCAAACAGATTCCAACTACTTTAAATAAAATACGGAATTAGCTTTCCTCATGTCTTGTGTATAAGAGCGAGCATATTGCTGGAATCGATATTTTTCGATAGCCGTCGTTCAGTGCGTAATACGCTTGCCGAACCTGGGGCTTTTGAAAGTTTAGAAAATATCTCTCCCTTTTTAGAATGTTTATCAGCTAAATATATTATTCAGTCCGTATCAACGAAAAACTTGTGGCTTAGCCAAGTATAAATCCATGTAATATTTTAAATTATACGCCCTCCTAATCACACATATTTCATGTCTTTCGCTATTTTGATTTTTATTGAAATGTATCTTATCTGATCAGTTTTTCAGTTATTAATCGATGGGAAATCCTAAAAACGGAATTTGATTCAATAATGAACAGTTTTCATTTAAATTTAAATCAACACAGATTATGTCCAGTGTGAAAGATATCCCAAGAAATTCTATCTCCCATAGAACTAAAACAAAGAATCATTTTATAATCCAAATTCAAGATGTTTAAAAAATGGCTGTCGACTTGGGCATTGTTAGAAAGAACTGATAAAGCGCCCGCCTTAAACCAGTTGTAGGAGAATAAAAATGAAAAAGAATAAAAATGGCAATTAAACGAAATAACGACGTCTCAGCCAGTAGACAAGTTTTGCAAACACTCAGCTGCAGACCGATTTTAATTATACAGTGTTTTAAGCTCAAGAGAAAAGTGATCCATCATTCCAAGACGCTATTAAAGTCTTTTCCGTGGATCTGATTTATGTTATTCCTATTTCCGTCTTCCACATTCAAATTAAATGTTTTCATCCAACTGATTTCCGCCGCTATTCGACGCCATCTTTAACTACAGAGACGATCACAAGGGCTACTTTTACTGCTCTTCTATTTTTTTCTTTCTCATCATTCATCCCCCGCCCAAACAAGGCGGTAATGATACTAGAACGCAGGGGGGGGTGCTGGGAGTGAAAGTGAAAGAGAATTAAAATACTGAAATTGGGAAGGATTGAGGAAATTACGAAAAAAGGAACAGGGTTTCAAAAGGCAGAACATGGCGACTGATGTTGAATTTAAACTTTTGAAGATTGTTTTTATCAGGGAAGCAAAAAATCGGAAGTTAGTTCTACAGGTGGGACGTGCAAGAAAAAAAAAAACATAAGAGTAGGGATGGTGGTTTCATTTAGCTATTTCAACAGTAAAACAGTGGGACCTAGTTGCCGCTTAAAATCATGTAGTCGGGCCCCCAGGAAAAAAGATGGCTGATATGTCGTAAAATATACCAACAGAACACAACGCAATGATTCCAACATCTCGTCGGATATTTTACACATCTCACGGAACTGCTGATTTTTTTTTGCTGACGATTACAAGGGCTACTTTTTATTTTTGTATATATATATATTACGGCTTTATCTATCTCTCTGAGATGAGGTATTATGAACACCATTTATATTATTCGGACTATTGTCCTCATCTTTGTCGCCATATTTATTAAAACATTTTGGACATTGTACGCTGCGGCCTTCTTCAGGTGGTTGGAATGTCGAACTGAAACCTTTATTTCGCTCACTGGGGTAGACTGTTCTAGTTACACGTGCCATGTCTAATAGATGGCAGTTATCAGTAATCTTCTGTTAATTTCCCTCTCCAAGTTCTCCATCGCCTTAAACCGTTATTGAACTCACATTGTTTGGGTTCTGTGACTGGAGTATTATTACTATCAAGATGTATATTTATAATTTCATTATCTTTTATTTTCTATAGGGCTTCACTCTTTTCCTTTAGCTGGGAACATAACAGGTGCTACCACTCCCGGTCAAATTGAACCTGGGAAAACCAGGAATTAACATCCAATGTACTTGTCGGATGCAGTTTATCGCTACACCCACGACTAGCATTTAATGGTCTTTAACACTATGTAATTAATATAGGGTGTTTGAATAACCTAAAAAATATTTTTCTTTAATAGTTTTTTCTTTAATAGTTTTTTCTTTAATAATTAGTCAAGTCGCTTTCGGAATATATCTGCCAAGTCACTTAAAAGGACCTTCTGGTTTTCACCAGACTGTGTTAATTATATGAACGTAAAAAAAAAAAAACGTTCATAACAACTGCAGTACAAATGTATTCAAAGATAAATATTAGGTTGGTGCAAAAATAATGACGTAATAATGTCGTTTTTTTGACGTATTTTTAACGTCAAAAACGACATTATTACGTCATTATTTTTGCACCACCTAATAATAGAAATAAAAAAAAAAAACACCTATAAAATACGTAAAATAAATGAAAGTTTACATTTTGTTTTTAAACCCAATATTTACAGGATAGGCCGACGCAAAATTGCCACAATCTTCCTATGAAAATAATCTAGCATAAAGAAAAGCAAACGATTATGCATTCCCGTGGCAGTGGTTATTTCGGAGATGAATTTTGAGAGCCTAGCAGCGTTCTAACCCCATGCACCCCAACAGTGGGAAGGTCAAGCCTAATAGGGGGTCACGGGGAGAGCTTTGACCCCCTCGCTATCTTATCAACATTTACTTTTCCTTTAACTACGTTTATATACGTTACAAATTAGACTATGCACATTGGTTATTTAGGAAGAAAATCTTTTGCGGATTTTGACGTCATTCTTGGGCTTTTTTTCTTTCAAAATCGTCAATTTGTTTTGCTTTTCCTAAGTCTTGAAAAACACTATATAAAATTGTTGTGGGTCTCTCCCCTTTTTATATAAGATGGACGCGTCCAAAGTATACTTATACTGACAGAGAGAATACCTGCTGTCGAGATACGTGGAGATAGGTTGAGAGATACGGAGACAGACACAGGTGTTCTCAGAGAGTTATACAAGAGTCCATATATATATATATATATATATATATATATATATATATATATATATATATATTTACGGTTTTTACTTACAGAGACTTGTACATATACTTTATCTTAACCCGCATTCCTGGACTACTAATCTTCACTTCAAGTCTGTATTCTTACGTTTAATACACTTATTTTTCTATCTCAATTACAGGCGTTGTTTATTTATTTGTGCAGGATTCCATTCAAGGAATCCACAAAAAAACATCACTATATTTTATTTATAATGTTGAATGTGTTAGAAGTTTTAAGTTGATGTTAAATATTGCTGCAAAATATTGCTGATTTATTTAAGATGTCTATAATTCCTACTTAGATTTATTGTATTTATTTTCATTTTTTTCTAGCTGAATTGATCACATATATTGCATATTATTCATTATTATACATAAATAGATTAAAATATTTTTTCTATTTATTATATCCTATTAAAACTGAGATGAAGTTGAGTGGCGGCCATAGTATCATAGATTCGGAAAGACCCCGAGACACTTGCACCGGCCTTGCTTTTTAGGGCCTCCCTGAAACCATCATACCAATGTCATTCAAAAACTACTGCATCACGAACACTCTTGGCGGTCTTAAAGGCTACATAGTTTTTGAGGAAGACAACAAAATGACGACGTGGACGACATAGACGTGAATGAAAAAAAACTGCAAGCAAAATAGATGAAAACGTCATATAATCTACATTTGACATGGACAAAATAATGCAAATACATCAATCATGTTTCATATTTATGAAAATACACGCAGAAATTAACTAAATCGTTACCAGGAATATTTTTAGCAAGAGATTTTCGAACACAGAAAACCGACCTATAGCCACATGTATTTGAGAACAAAGGACGACCTGTGAAGATAAGATGAATGATTTCTTATTACGAATCCAACATCTTGTCAAATATGGGGAAGAGAAATCAATAATAAGTAACCATTTTGAGAAGGGAAACACTTAGTGATTTTGATTTAGGGAGAGAGAAAGATCCCCAGCTGGTGTTTCCAAACGATTTTCCAAATTTATTGCTAGATTAATGTAAACAGATATCCAGGGAGCGGATATTTCTCGTCCACGCTAGGTAACAGCAGTAGGGCTGCAAAGATCCTGTTGCCTAGATCAAGCTAAATAAATACTTGAGCAGGAAATATATTTAAATTGTTCGTAGTTTGTAAGCACATTCCTTTATCAGAGCTACTCTAATTATAACACGGCAGACCCGACTCGATCCTGGGATGTTCCCACGCTAGACAGCACTGCCGCCGGTCAACTGATGGTTATCTGCTTTCGTTTCTTCATCTGCTTCTGTCCCACGTTGCGTTCCTTGATCATAGATCAATGAAGATCGAATTTAGGCCATACTTGAGGACTGGATCGGGCGGTGGAACAGTGCTATAAAAGAATACAGAACGCTTTCGCTGGCGAAAATAAAAAATAGCATAACAAAATAACGAAGAAGGTTGCTGGGTTAATTTTCCATTGGTCTATATAACCGTTGATAAAAATAACCCGCCCCGTTAAACTCTCTATCGGGAAACTTTCTCTTTTTCTTCTAAAACTTGGAACGAGTTAAAGAAAAAACAAAGAAAGAGGTGGGTCGAGAATTCTCTTGGCAGCAGGTCACGTGGTTTTTAGCAGCTCCTTCGTCCGCTGTTGTATCGTCTCGCCTCTTGTCGTTTCTCGCTTCATCTTCTGGTTCGCTTATGCGCGATGTTTATATGAATTTCACCCGACTCCCACCGCACCTCAGGACTCATCATTATTCATCTTAACTAGTTATAATATCTCCCCAATTTTGGAGAACAGATACTGATCTTCAAACAACGCGGTCACTTATTTAAAACAATACATTTTTTCGATAACAAACTTTGTTTATCATTTCTCTCTATGTCTTGACTACAATACTTATTCAAGAGGAAAAATTTTTCCCGATAACAAACTTTGTGTTTAAACTTTCAAATTCTCTTTGTTGTTGTCTTTTCAATATGCCCGACAAACCTTTTGCCCACTTTTACTCTTTACAAAACCATATTTTAGATTGTTTAAATTATCGGCTCGCGATTTGTAACATTTCCATCTGTCTCTCCGCCGGCAAGCAATCCACATTCCACATTACTCAAATTATATTTTGGACTGAATATTCCATTCGGCATTTCTGATTATGAGAAAAGAAAAAGTGGCGTTTATATTTTCTTCCTTGGTCCATAGTTCAATTCCTGCTTTCTAATAACTTTTTAATATTTTTAGCCCTTCAAATTCTCAAATTTCTCTCTGGGGTTTTCACATGAACCATTTAATCTTAATTTCATACTATCAGTACCACAATAGTGTCACTCAATAATTCCTATTCTAATTGTGTTGTAAATACTGTTCTTTTTCTCTTTAGCAAAGTTTGCTTGGGTACTTTCATTCTTAATAAGACATCGTAGTATCTCTGTCGCATTGCTTGAGGTTAAATGATAGAAAACACGATTATTTATTCATGTTTACCGCTGAGGTTTTAAAATGAAATTAAACCTGGTTGTGTTGATGGCGGTCAAATTATTTTGACTGTTGCACTGTGAGTTTTCTGACTACGCACATTCAAAAGAGTTACTATCTAAATTGGGAATGTTGTCTGGTCGCATTCATTCTCTCGGGGAAAGTCATGTGATTCTTTCGCTAATGATGAACAAGAGAAATATCCTTCAAGGCACAGCGGTCGGACGACATCTGTCGTTTGAATTTTTGAGTCGCGAGCTCCTGTGAATTTTTATCTTTAAAGCGATAGGCTTCTCGATAAAGACAAGTAAAGACACTCAAAATGTCTCGATATATGCGAGGGGGTGCTGAAAAGGTTCTTCATCTGACAAAACAAAATACAGTGTAACCCGGATATAAGAGACCCGGATATAAGAGAAACCCGGATATAAGAGAGATTTTCTCTGGTCCCAAATTAGAGCCTGTGTTAATGTATATAAATGAGACCAAACCTGGATATAAGAGAAACCCGGATATAAGAGAAACCCGGATATAAGAGAAACCCGGATATAAGAGACTTCTTCTCCGGTCCTAACAGCTCTCTTATATCCGGGTTACACTGTATGATGAAATGTAGGCAGACCAGAATATTTGTTGATTCTATTTTTGGTCAATTCGGGAAACGTTTCAGTATACTACTCTCTCTTTCTTTCTTTCTCTCACTCTCACACACAAACATACACACACGCACGCGCGCACACACAGAGACATATATATATATATATATATATATATATATATATATATATATATATATATATAATATCGCACATTAAGTGCTCGTGTCAATAAAATAGTAGTCGATGTAATATAACAGCTATAAAATTATGTATTAATAATAAATGTATATTTATTTTTATTAGCATATATATATATATATATATATATATATATATATATAAATATATATATCGAGTCAGTACATGCTGGATGCAATCGTGGTGGCCTGACGATTGCATCCAGCATGAAACAGACTGTTGCCTCAAAGTGTTGACTTCTATGTTCACTTTTATATTTACACAGGATCTATCACTGATATAGAGCACTTTATCCCATAAACTTAGAACATCTTAAGACTATATTTCTCTCTCTCTCTCTCTCTCTCTCTCTCTATATATATATATATATATATATATATATATATATATATATATATATACATATATACTCGACTCTCCCGTCGAATTCGACGTATGGTGGTCAAGCAGATCAGTTCCTAGGAAACCGACAGCCCGACAACAGCACATGAGATTTGATTATAGTGGTGAAGGTTTCGTGCAGGACCATCCACACTTTTGGAAGGGTCGAATACAGAGACCTGGTGCACTATGTGCCACAAGGTCCCCAAACGACCCTCGGCAGGTTTTGAATTCAGAGTTTTCCTTCTCCTAGAACAGTTGCCATCCAAGGATATAGAAACCAGTATGTAGCTGGAGGGAGAAGAAGAGGATCCACACCTTTTCCAATGGTGTTAGCACGTAAGTGAATGAAATGAATTCGATTAGAATTCGAACTCAGCTCTCCGATTCCTCAATCCAAGCCGTTATCCATTATTCAACCGTGTCTCCTCTCTCCTCCTCTCTCTATCTATCTATCTATCTATATATCATTAACAATATATATATATATATATATATATATATATATATATATATATATATATATATATATATATATATAATAAATATATGTATATAAATCGTATAACAAAAACTTTCATGTTTCCATACTTTGTACTTCTTCAGGCGATGGTAAATGACAGGTGATTAAACTATTTTTAAGGAAATTTAAAAAGTTAAAGGCTGGGAGAACATTCGGAAAAGAGGTAACACTTTGTTTTTAAATATATATAAATATTATTTATGACCTTCCCCCTCACACACACAAACACAAACATACATACATATATATATATATATATATGGCAATAAACATATATATATATATATATATATATATATATATATATATATATATAGAATAAATATATATATATATATATATATATATATGGAATAAATTATGACCATGGAATATTAGTGTTTAAGCCTTTTTTATTATATATATATATATATATATATATATATATATATATATATATATATATATATATATATATATATATATATATATATATATATATATATATATATATATATATATATATATATATATATATATAAAGAATTTGTAATACATAATAAATCAGTAAAGTTAATGTAATTAATGGCAAATTCATTTCGCTAACTGATTAAATAAAGTATTAACCTACTAGCCACTCGTTGAATGACGCAAACATTGTTTTTAAAAATTGTAAAATGGATTGCATGTTTAGTTCATTTGTAAGTACTTTCGATGAATGCTTTCATCATCTTCAGGCATATTATATTATTTTTTCAATTTCAGTAAGTTAAAAAAAATTCTTTCGACCTGTATTACATGAATTTTCGTCTCAAAACTTACCTGAAACTGAAAAAAAAAAATCTCTACCTGAAGATTTTGAAAAATGTGGAACAAAGAAGAAATTATGAATCACTGAGTGGGTTGGTTCTTTATGATCTTGGTCAAGAATTAAAAATAAGATTATTTTGCACAAGAGTAAAAAAAAAAAAAAAAATAGGCATAATGTTGGTTTACTCGAGATTCAAATAGATGGAAATGTTTGTACGATTGTAAAATAAAGGTAGTAGTAGTAGTAGTTTTCGTTTGCATGAGAATCAAAATAAAATCATAAGACTGGTTTGAATAAGAATCAAATCGGCAAACGCAGGTTTGGTTTACATGATGTTAAAAATTAAAGAAATAAGTTTGGTTTGCACGTAAATCGAAAAGGTAGACATTAGCACAAAAATAGGTAGCTTCTTTTTGTAGGGGTTTTCCTTCTGCACGGAGATGCAGTCGACGTAAACTTGACCCCGATCGATATGGTGACTAAAAGAAATCTCTTGCGAGGAGAGCTTTCTACGGGATATGAGATTACAAGGGAATTTTTTTAAATTAGAATCTTAAAAAGATTGTTGCTGTACAAAACTATAATGAGAAAATAGCTTGCATAAATGACACACTGAGACAAAAAAGACTATTTTTGATCAAATGAATGCATCTGGAAAATTACTGCAAAAATACCTACCCCAATGACGTTATCATGGAAATAGAAAAACGTCGCTAGAAACAAGGAAAAGACTACTAAACTGCTAAGTTATATTAGTCCCCCTATATGGCGGTGAATGTTGAACAATCTCCTCAAAGGAGCGACTTGAAACACGGTGGTTCTACAGGACAGAGAAAATGGAAACAACGAAGAAACATATTTAACACCAGGAAGAGTTAGTTGAAAAATTCTAGGGCACGAAAGAGGGCTTGGAAACTCTGATACTCACAGGACAGATTGAAAGGAAAGACGGACAGAGGAAAACAAAGCATAACATACTTAATGTATGTAATGAAAAATAAACAAGGTAGGATATACTTGAAACTTTATTCAACTACAACTCAAATCTAGCAACAGTGTGGAGATTATTCCTTCTATAACTGGCCCGGATGTTCGGGAACTATGTTTGATTTCTATCACAGCGTTCTTGAATAAATGGATGACGAAACAGGGTTTAGGAGAAATAACAGAAAGACGACACTTATTAAGAGCTACAAATGACAGGAAGTTGTGGAGATCCATGATCGCCTACACTCTGAGGGGTCACGACACATAAAGAATATTTTTTCTTCCATATGCATCTTATTCTGTAAACCTCTCATATTCGGTAAACCTTTCACCTCAGTCTGCTACGGCTTGCTCTGCGTGGGAGACAGATGTTTTGAGCCAGCATATCTCAGCTACATGTGATTTCTTTAAGTGGATATCATATTAACTGATAAGAAAAAAAGACGTACGTGTCTGATACAGAGAGAGTAAAACCTTTGATCAAGCGATGCTGCATGGATTGAAGGCGGAGAAAGGTCACACTTGCATCAAAGCTGTTACGTTTATATTAGCGTTCTGTATCATTCTACCAGCTTAGTAGTAAATCTACCTTGACATGTAAGAGGTTGAAGAAGATTGAAGTAAGAAAGGATATATCATATATATATATATATATATATATATATATATATATATATATATATATATATATATATATATGAAAAACACCCTCCTTCAGATGGGTACCGTTGTAATGCAAGTACAGTAAGCGATACCATGCAGATTCACTCTCGCTTCGAGCTGTTACTTTTTGAATATATCGCTAGTTATTACTGCTCACTATAACTATCAGAATTAATTATATATAAAAAAAATGAAAATGAAAACCAGGAACCGATTATCCATCAATACTTTCTAGTATTTCTGTCAATAAATTGTAGCTAATTGCAAACTGATGGGATTATCTATAGCTGATGAAATATCTTGTGTTTTTGTTTTACAATTCATATCAAACCATCAGCTTCAGAGTGTTGTAGTTTAAATGCAGAGCTGTCAATCACGTAAACTGGTTACCAACTGCGGCTATAGAACCTTGTCCGACCTGCTATTTTCAAACAAAGCTAAGGGAGATAAATAGATTCATGCCTTTACCTAGGGCAAACTTGTGCGAAAATGAGAGCAACAGACTAGACCAGGATTCGAACCCAGCTGACGATGACAAGATGTACACATCCAATGTCTTAGAATCATTCGAAAAGTACGGTATTATTAATTAATTTTCCGACTATTAAACAATTAATGACCACATTCCCATACAGCGGCAGGCATGAACTCGTTAAATGTACAGAACAAAACTGTCTTGAGAAGGCGTTTAGCTAGGACATTAGAATTACATTTTTTTCCATTGGATTAGTAGTCGATTCTTTAAGCTTTTATTCACTCCATCTATTGAAAAGCCTGAATAAAGAGGATTGCTACGCATACACACATATCTAAATGTGGAGATCAACGAGCGATTTACAAATGACTTGTTTTAGGCCATATATTATTCTAAGAAAGACTAAAATGATATATTCTGAATCTGAAACTAAGATAAAAATAGTAAGTGTATTCCCAAAATAATTAACTATTTTTCAGTTCTTGTGTGCGCATGCATATATATATATATATATATATATATATATATATATATATATATATATATATATATATATGTACGAGTATAAGAATATCCCATAGATAATACATTTTGTTATTGAACGTGCTTCAGGCGATCGAATCTATCTTTTACGCTATACGTGACGTTTATTTTCCATTTTCCTTTTGTTTACCTAATCTAGATTGTCCGTTGGTACATTGACCAAATCTGGTGCCAATTGTCTTCCCGAAATTCCCAGAGAACAAATGATTTACAGTTTGACAACAACGAAAAGTAATTTGTAACTAAACAAGTTCAAAATGTTTTTTAAAAAATGTTTCTGATTTAAAGAGAAGTGATATATATATATATATATATATATATACTCCAATATAATGCAACAGTGCGATTTTTTATTATATATCTGCGAATGACATAATTTAGCTCTTGAAAATATATTTCAATTGAACACTGTTGAATGATAAGCTAATTCTCTAAACAACAGCCACCTGCGCTAATGCAAAGCTCTTCAGTAAAATGAATGGAGCACTTCGGCTGATTGGCATTTGTTTACATTCGCAAAAACAATTGAGTGAAGATAGCTCAGTGGTAGAAGCTCTGACTGACACCAAATTAGTTGGGTTTCGATCCTGGCTTGAGGCATTCGGATATCGAGTCCCACTGAGGAGCTTTAGTACAGTGAAACATTGCTGTCTGCGAATTATATATATATGTATTACGTCAAAAATAGGAGGTTGCACAAGTAATAGTTTTATGGAAAGGTGAAAAATCGGGCATTTTCGGTGATCAGTTGCACTATAACACAGGTAAAATGAAGTTTGGTGGTTTAAAATTCATTTTCGGTGCAGGTAAACTAGTAAGCCTACATTTTCATAGACCTGAGTATGACAATAAACTAAAGGCCTCTGATCGGTTTTGAGAAGTGTGGAAACACCTCTTATTTACTGTTGTTCCCATGTCCATCCTTACCCCGGCTGGTAGCGACTGTTAGAACCTCAGCTATGGGCAGAAGAGTGAACCCGAAACAAAAACAAAACACTATGAAAGTATGAAAATACATTTTATAGTAAAATTACCTGCAATATATTTTCATATAAAAAAAATTACGAACAATATATTATTAAAGGAAAATGACCAGCAGTACATTTTATAGCAAAATGATCAACAATATATTTTAACTGTAGTTTAAGACAGACAGTTCCGTTTAAAATATACTTAGTTGAAACCATAAAATTGTATTCAAAATATTTAGATTTCGGCATTAAACAACCCACAGAGGTTTGATAGTCCGCTAAACAAAACCAACCAACCAGCCAACCTACATTTTCACGGTAACTTTGGCTAAACTTAACGGTACGAGAAAGCAGCTTTAGCATTATATATAAGAATCGCGACAAAAAGATTGTCATTAGAAAGGCAATGCATCATCGATATAAACATCTGCGAAAGGAAGATAAATGAAAATTTGAGATAAGATAGAAATCGATTACTTCTTCATTTATAAAAGGAATTTGTTAATTTCAAATGGCATGCATTGGGGATGAGGTTTTCTTCGTCATGTAGCTACAAAAGGGAAGCAACTACGTAGGAGGCTGGCCTAGGGTAAAGGAGGTACTGTAGTCAGACATGAACGAAAACAAAGTACGGTATCTAAATGTTCGTATCAGTTACTTTACGGTAAGTGTCTTTTCTTACCGTTTTGGGGTAGTCTTATAGAAAAGGAATAAAGGCGATATATTTTCTAAAAAACAAATATGTCCAGGATGATGCTTAGTACTGCGACATTTGAATAAGGTAAGCCCATTAGTATTGCTCAAAAGTTGGGGTCACTATATGAAAAACAAAATCAGATTTTTTACAAAAGGAGGGTTCGTACGAGACAAGAAATAGGCATATACCCGATTACCTACGGTATTTTACTTTTCAAATGATATGAACTGAGGTTCAGTTTCGTGTGTTAGTGTTAATACTCGAACTCAGAAACAATCCTCAGATTTGAGTTTCGTTTTAAATCAATTAGTAAAAATATAATTCTATTTTTTCTATAAACAAAAAAAAAATCTGAAGGCTAAAAAATATTCATTATATATGAACATGCACTTATGACACACAACTACATATATGTGGTCATTTGATAAGGAAATTCCTAGAGTAGTAGTCGGTCGTCTAATGTAACATGTGCGGGAAGGGAACTGGCGTAGGCTGATTTATTGTGTGACCCCGGTGTTGCTCATCAGATGTGTTTGCATGGACACCCTTCCATGCGCGACATGGCACTGCAAAAACCCCGATATTACGCGATTGTTGATCAGATCAGCCTCTCAAGAGGCTACGCTACAGTACGAGCTTATAAATATCAGTTGGGAGCAGCAACCAAAAAAGTGACAACGTGGTAGCGTCAGAATGAAGAAACATTGCCACCATCCACACATATTACAAAAAAAAATAATGACAGTACCACTATTAGGGCCTGAGAATAGGAAAGAAACCGGGAACCCTTTTTCTAAACAGTAAACAAGGGACGATCCTCTACTCCTGTTCAAGCCAGCCTCCTCAAAAAATCTGACACAAGGTCGGTCTTTAATGTTAGGAATCCGAACGCATATAATCAGGCCAAGAACAAAAATTGCTCAGTCCTCGCAATTGTCGGTTGCGCTGGCAATATCATGGCTACCTATCCTCACTGTCTAGTTCAATAGGTTGTGCAGCCTAGGGTAACACAGCTACATATATGTGAGTTCAGTGAAAATCCAAAGCAAGTTCTTTAAAATTAAGTTTCATCCGTTTCAGACTATTTTCCAGCATTCCAAGTTGTGTTTGAAAATAAAACACCGAACGTCTTCTGAATGCTTCGGGCTTCCGGAAGATACCATGAAAGCATCTTGGTGGGAGATTTATTTGTATGAACCAGTATTATTGTAATCTTTGGTAGCTTTCCAATATCTCATCTAAATACATCAAATGTTGTGCCGGTTCCGCTTTTCAAGTATTTCGTCTTCATACATCATCTTGTGACATAGTTTAATATTTGTTTCGTTAGTGTTTGACAAAACGTGCGTAAACGATTTTTTAAAAATCGGAAGCAGATATTCTCAAACTACAGGCCGGCTGATAATAATTTCGATGCTTAAAATAACAGAGATTCCTGCTCAAGCACGTTTGCCACTTAAATATAAAATTTTTAATAAGAAGAAATAATATTGGATTTAAATAAAACACACATTGATTGCCTACAAATTACTTTGCTTACTTTTCCTATAACAATATAAAGTTAGAAGATATAAACATTGAAATATTCTTAAAAGTGATGATCTTTTCTGAAATAAAAATTAAAAACACGCATCAGTACATTGGGTTCCTGTAGTTCAATTGGTAGAATGACTTGGGTTAAAATTAGTTTCTTGGGGAGAGAGAAAACAAGGAATAAGTGTTCATTATCTGTGAGGATGCATATATAAACGTTGAAATGTTCCAAAGAGAGAAAGGCATTTCTTAAATAATTAATTGAAACGAACATGAATTCAATGGTTTCTCGTCACCTAACACATGAAGGATAAATGGACAGCAGGTTCGATACCTGTGAGGATGTATATATAAATTTTGAAATGTTTCAAAGAGAGATGAGCATTTCTTAAACAGTTAATGGAAACAAGCATCAATATTATTTCATAAAATCCCAGATCTCAGTATTTTGCTAAAACTTCGAATTCAGTTATAGAATTAAATTAAATTCATAATTCTGTACATACGCTCACAATATTAGATTCTATGGATATGGGAAAATCCAGTCATTTTAACAAGGGGTGGTAGTGTATTCTTTTTTACTGACAAGCATTGTATCAACATATTAGTTACTTTCGAAAAGAGAATATATTTTTTAAAAGATGTATAATCTATTGAAATGTTTTGAAACATGGTAATTCCTGTGTAGCGATGGAAACATATTTTTAAATAAGTAAATTTATAATATTTATGCTTTGTAGATTTACATCAAGCACTGTTTTGTAAAAATAAAAACATTAATAAGAACACCTGATTATATATCTTGCTGTTCTTTCTCTTTATTATATATATATATATATATATATATATATATATATATATATATATAATAATAATAATAATATATGTATATATATATATTCATAATATATATATATATATATATATGTGTGTGTGTGTGTGTGTGTGTGTGTGTGTGTGTGTGTGTGTATTGGCCTCTTCCGTCGTTTTCTATGTATGTTGGTACAGAAACTCAGTTCATTGAAGTGAACAGCCAGACTAGTAGCGCATTGTTTATACCTGCCGGCGTTTTTCCAACCAAAATTTCGTTGAGCAATAAGCATATGTTTCTGGGCTACTTTTTCAAGCTGAATCTGAAAATCAAGTTCATTTTTTCCCCATCGCCTCATGTTTTCTCAGTACAGATAATTTCTATTTTTCTTAAAATAGGCAACAATACCTATTTAACAGTGATATGTCAGGTCAAAGTACAACCATCATTAAACATTTTCAGGTTAGAAAAAATTATAAAAATAAAAAAAAAGTGTCCCAATAACTTAAAGAATGCATTTTCAGCATTTTCAGTTCAGAAAAAGTTTTCAGAAAAATTTCACACAAAATTAAAATAAGGCAAATATGTGTCACCAATTTCTGAATCAAAACAAAGAAGATATAAAGGAACGATAAATACATTCATGTTTGTCCATCCAAATGTATAAATCTTTTCTTCTTAGAAACTCTAGGGTGCTTTTGAAAAGGTTGATCTCTTTTGATGCTCCAGCCGAAATCAGCCATCATGTTAACATCGCATTTGCTTTTGTATCTTATTTTCCATTATCTTGCGATCGTGGAGAAACCTCTCTACCTGTTCATCGCTATAATCAAAAAGATTATTAGGAAACTGATCGAGGTGATTAAACATAAAGTGAATCTTGATATTCATGTAGTTTAAAGGACCTGAGAAGCCTTTTCAACATCCTTTTATATTTCTCTGCCATTTTTGACCCAAGAAAATTGCCGACAACATCTACACATTTCCCCATACCTCTTTTTCTCAAAAAACACACGCCTAACACCCTAACAACCTTCATTTATCGACGTTCCCATGCATGTTTTATACAGAGACTGCATGACAATGTCAGACCTCCGTAAATTCAAGTGACATGATAAAATCTTATGACGGTTTCAAGATTAATGTGGAAACTACTAATAAAAACTGAAATCGCTGTGCTTTACTTCTAAAGAGCTTTTTCTATGAAATAGAATTCTAAAAAATTCTAATACATATATAGTTAGTTAGTTTAGGATATTTAGTTCTATTCTGTATTGAGAGTTCTTATAAATTAAATATTACTTACAATGGAATTATACACCATTTTTTCTCATTTTATAAATATATATATATATATATATATATATATATATATATATATATAGTATTCGGACAATTGTCCTCATCTATGTCGCCATATTTATGAGAACGTTTTGGCCGCTGTACGCTACGGCGTTTTTCGATGTTTGGAATGTCGAACTGAACCCTTTATTTCGCTCACTAGGGTAAAATGTTCAAGTTCCACGTGCCATGTCTAATGGATGTCAGTTATCTTCTGTTAATTCCACTCTAAAAGTTCTCCACTGCCTTAACCAGGTATTGAGCTCACACTCTTTGGGTCCTGTCACTGGATCTAACTAGCACATTTATCCACTGAACCATAAAAAAAGGCCAGAGTGTACAACGGGCGAAACGTTGTGATAAACATGGCGACAAAGATGGGGACAATAGTCCGAATAATGTAAATAGTGTACATAATACCTCATCTCAGAAATATAACCATATATATATATATATATATATATATATATATATATATATATATATATATATATATTAATCTATACTGACGAAATTTGTTAAGAAATATGCAAAAAATATGCTAAAGAACAATTATGAAAGAAATTGAAAATAAGAAAATATCAAGAAAGAGAACATAAAGACGCAAAGAAAGGCGACGATAAAAAAGGAATGTCAACGAGAAACAAAGATAACATTTCTTCAAAAAAGGAAGGAATTCTTGGCGAACTAGACATCCACAAGGCACATTGACGCAAGAGGAGAAAATCAAGAATTATTCTTAACTAATTTATCGAAAAAAAATAGCTAGTAAAACCTATCATAATTGACAGTAACAATAGACAGAAATTTATGAAGACCCGTGATCGCTGGCGCTTGGAAAATGCGTGACATATATAGAAAGAAATGAGGGGGAAAAAACAAATAAAACGAAAATAAATCTTAACAATGCGATAAAGGAAAATGAAAAAGGGAAGAAATACGATGGTCAGTCCGGTGTAAAAAAATACTTTGTCTTCGATTGAAAAAAGAAAAAAAAAAGACACACTTAATAAAAATCGAAAGGAATACGGACAAAAATAGTCAATATAAAATGATACCCTGAGCGATAAACGAAAGAAAAAAAAAGTATTTCAAACTGGAAATTAAACAGAGACAGAAAAAAAAAATCCAGTCGTTGTAATAAAGGGCATATAATCTGAAGTGATTGCAATAAATGCACATATAAAAATGTCTTCGCTGGTGTCCAAGTCACCGACAAGAAGACTGTCGTAAAAAAAAAAAAAAAAAAAAACGTATAAAACAGAAAGAAAGAAATGCTAAAACCTAAATAAATAGGAATATTAAAAGTTGGAATCAACAAGAAATCTACCAAAGAAAAAATAAAGTAAATAAAATAGAAACATTGATAGGAATAAAAAGTAAGTCATGAAAACCAAAATGAATCCAAGCTGATCATTCTTAGCAATGAGAAACACACACACACAAACACACACACACACACACACACACACACATATATATATATATATATATATATATATATATATATATCAAACATACATTGTAAAATATAACAGGCAACGAATGAATATTATGCTTGATCAGGAGCCGTTCTAACCTTCGTATAGTGACTTTAGTGACATTTCGATATTTTTTCTTATGCTGTTTCTCGATTTAAGCTTTTGGTTCACATTTGCCATCGTCAGGGTAGTTATATGGATATTACAACAGAGATGTTCACCATCAAAGATGATATCCTGTTATGTTTACATAGGATGTTGATGTTGGACAGTTTTTGTCTTTATTTTCTCCCGAAACTAAAGCCACTATACGAAGGATAGAACGGCTAATGATCAAACGTAATGGACATTCGTTGTCTGTTATATTTAACAATATACTTTTGAATAATGATCTGCTGCCGCAATACACTAATATATATATATATATATATATATATATATATATATATATATATATATATATATATTTTGTATAATTAGGCAGCAATCCTTCCTTTATGCATGTTTCGTTAAAAACGACAGACAAGGTACTACTACAGTTGAGCTTTTTATTTAATTTTTCTTGTGTTCTGACAAGAGCTTTCTTTTCTGGACAAAGAGTGTGTAGAACTGTCCGAATGTTCTGTTTTTCCGAGCGCTTTCGGCTATACTTTTAGCCATTATCAAGGATGGTTCAATGATGGATATTCATTATCAAGTAGTTACATCGGCTACACAACCACATGTTTATCCAGACGTCTTACATTACAATCTGATCACAGTTCCATCAGAACACATTTATCCATCAGATTTACCCGACACTTTACATACTACAAAACACTATCTGATCCACAAAAATTCCATCTAATAATAAAAAAAAAAAATAACAACAATTTTAAACACTGTATTCGGAAACTAAAACATCACTACCACACACTGAACATACATAGAACACACACTCTACTGATAATGAATATCCATCATTGAACCATCCTTGAAAATGGCTAAAATATTCGGAAAAACAGAACATTCGGACAGTTCTTACACTTTTGTCAAAAAAAAAGCTAAAACACAAGAAAAATTAAATAAAAGCTCATGTAGGTCTGTCGTTTTTAACTCTATATATATATAAATATATATATATATATATATATATATATATATATATATATATATATATAAATAAAAAGGCTTAATTAACAATATCAATACGATTATTTAGATAATTTATTCCATATGAACAAATAATTATGCCACAATGTATGTCTCTCTCTCTCTCTCTCTCTCTCTATATATATATATATATATATATATATATATATATATATATATATATATATAAACTAAAACATCACTTTTGTCTGACGATCGCAAAACACACAATCAAACCAACATATATTGATTTCTAATAAACACACATATAATATATAAATAATTATATATATATATATATATATATATATATATTTATATACAAACACTTTTCACACACACACACACACACACATATATATAAATTGATAGATAGATACATTATCTCTTGAAAATGGATACACACTTCAGAATCTTTTTTCGCGCTTTTGTCAAATTGGAACATTGCCATTGTTATGGACAACAAAGGAGCTGTCACACTACCAGAAGACTTCACCCTGACTTACGTTTGCCCTTGTTAGGACAAAGAGGAGGTCTGATTTCAACATTTAACAACCGCTTTTACTTATGGAGGACCATAAAGAACATTGGCATCCCTTAGACAGGAAACTGAAAATACATGTGCAGCAATACCACCGGACACTTTAGCAAACGATGACCAACCAGTAGTTCTCCGTCCTATTCCGAGCATCTCTTGTGACTGTAGAGTCCAACGTTAACATGTATTAATCTTGTGATGTCTGAATAAGTTTATTATTACAATATCTATACAAGTTTTTTCTCTCCTGAAGTGTGTATACATTTTTGGGCTGACTCTCTATATAAGTAGTCATTTACTGAGCTTAACTTAGCTGTGGCACAAGGACGGAAGTATGGTGCTCCTAATGCGGATCGAACTCGTTATTCAGTCGTAATTGATCCATCGAGCACACACGAATATATATATATATATATATATATATATATATATATATATATATATATATATTGTAAAAAATAGACATTTTAAGGCTATTAAATTTATTAATCATTTCCTTTTTTTTTGTAAATTGTGACTAACGTTTGCCAAATTTGTTTGTTGTAGATATAAACATAGTCGAAATGTGTATGAGTTGCAAACATTTAACTCATTATTAGGAGTGTGGGAAAGACAACAGAAAAAAATATAAACAAGACATGTATTTTCAAGTCGTGAGTTGTTATATTTTATCTAAAACCTTTGCGAAAAGTTTACTCGAAATTTAAAAAATGAAAATTAATACATTTAACAGATATAAAATATCTATTCCTCTCAATAAGACGTTTTGCAAGAACAAGTGCTGACAAAACCTACTGAATATACAGACTGCGGCATAAATGCTATTACAAAATTTCAAATGGATTCTACTTCTAAATGTTTGGTCATTACATTGTTTATAGTTTGATACTCACCCAACAACCTATACTATTTGTTTTTTTTCAAAGGGTTTTAGTATTTACTGGCAACAATCTATAGAAATTAAAAGAAAGCATATAATTGAGTAACAGGAAAATGGACATACTCCATGTGAGATTTTTAAAGCTGGAAAACAACTTGGATTCAATAGAATGTTTATCAAAACGATATCAGTCGATACAGCAAGACATCTGCCATCAGAGATAGACCGAGGCTAGGATGTCATTGCTCCTCCAGAACGCCAAAATTCATTAAACAGGTGCATAAAATAATCAGGTGTAATCCAAGAAGGTCAATAAGAAAATTGGCTAAGGTGGCCAGAACATCGGTGACAACCATGCGGAGGTTATGTTGAAATGATCTAGGAATATCACTCTAAAAGATAACCAAGAGATGGTTTCATTTAACAACCACAGTGAAAAAGAAGCTTCAAAGAAGTTGCTGAAATGAATTTATGGCACACTGCAAAACATCATCTTCACTGATGAGAAACTGTTCACTGTTGAACAGACTTTTAATCATTAAAATGATTGGGTTCTTTCAAAAAGTCATCGGCCAGTTTCTGTCTCTTCAGGAAAATGCCTCCGAACGCGGAAGCTGGCATCAGTTATAGTATAGGCCACTATTTCAGAAAAAGGAACGTCTCCTCGTGTTTCCCTGCCTCTAAAAATGTCTACATAGAGGACATCTTGGAAGGTGCACTCAAGTCAAGGTGCAATGCGACTTATAGTGATGAACATTAGACATTTCAACAAGATGGAATGACGAACCATACTGCATGTGTAATTGATCGATCACCAAGGACGAATGGTCTCACTCATCACAAGATATCAATGCTCTTGACTATTGTTTGTAGGCAGTTCTTGAGAGTGAAGTCTATTTTATTCCACACCGCAGTATTGAAGCTGTGTAGGCAAAATTGACGAGAGTATCAAAATACAGACAAAAAAACAACAAAAAATCAATGGAAACTGCTCATGACCCTATCAATGATTTTCCCGAAAGACTTCGACGTATGGAGAAGGCTGATGGAAACCATATTTAATGAGATTTTCTGGTGTTATTTAGCAGATTAATATTTATTTTGCGTTAAATTTTAGTCTTACTAATTAAAACATAGATGTGTAAAAAGAAGTGGACTCCTACGTAATCGGAAACGAACAAGAAATTATAATGTGGATATAAAGTAGGGGATCACTTCTATATTACAATCGATATATAAACTGTAGTTTCATTTGTAGTTTCTATATAATTATATTTCAGAGAATGTAAATAAATCGAAAAGGCATGCCTGTGTAGGTAATCAGTAATAGATTGATTGGTCGATTGATTGATTGATTGATTGATTCTGATCTTTTATACAGCTTAGCCATTTACAGAAAAATTTTTAGATTGCAAGAATTTCTGTTGAGATAATAGAATTGAGATAATAATCGTTTAGTAATACAGGTCTTACTAATTAACTAGAAATGGTGGGTTAATATATTTCCCAATGGTATTTGCACGTAAAGGAATTTGCTCGTAAACGAATATAACGAACCCCAAGGGTATTTGCGCGTAAATGAATATAACGAAAGCCAACGATATTTTCACATAAATGAATATAACGAACCCCAAGGGTATTTGCGTGTAATTGAATATAACGAACCCGAAGGGTATTTGCGCATAAATGAATATAACGAACCGTTAGGGTATTTGCGTGTAAATGAATATAACGAACCCCCAAGCGTGTTTGCGCGTAAATGAATATAACGAAAGCCAACGATATTTTCGCGTAAATGAATATAACGAACTTAAAGGGTATTTTCGCGTAAATGAATATAACCATCCACAAGTGTATTTGCGCGTAAATGAATATAACTAAACCCGACAGTATTTGCGCGTAAATAATTATAACGAACGCAACAGGAATTGGAACTCGGCTCTCTATTATCATTTGCGCACCCCTATCATTACAAAAACCACATGATCAAATTCTGCACCTGGTATTTTTTTATTTCATCCATTGAAACGTACTAACTAGGTTCAACGTTGTGGCTTTTATTTAACGTACAGTAACTGGTTCTTCAATGTGATGTCCCAGTATTTCATGTTTTAATTTTTTTTTTTATCAGTGTATTTCTTATTACTATGGACATTCTATTTCTCTACTAAATTTTGGAAGATATCTGTTGTCGCTTTTTGGATGTTAAAACAGTGATATTAATTTTCACCTGCCCTCGAAATAGAAACCATTTTCCTTCGAGTTTTCTTCTGGCACAACTCTGAAATTAATTTCTATTTCGATCGAACTCATTTTTCAGTCGTAACTTATCCATTGGCACAGACGCAGAGGAGCCGAAACAGTAGGTATATTTCGATTTTTACAAGTCGAATGTGGAACAAGGCCGAATGTTTCCAAAATGGTGGTCGAACACTTTTAGTGGTAACTGTTCTAAGACGCTAGTTTTTAACCACTACACCGCCTCGAGGTGCCCACAAGCCAAGTGGGATATACGAGTAACTTATGTGAAGCCATCACAACAGAGCAAGAGTCAGTGATAGTATTTAATATTGCGCATCCCTTCATGGAAATTCCGATGATCAAATTCTGTATTTGCTATTTTTTTATTTTCGCATTCGAAACGCAATGAGAGTAATTTTTAAGTAGTGGCTTTTATTTAAATTCGATAGCATTTCTTATTGCTGTAATCCTAATATTTCGTGTGTATACTTTTTTTTTTCAGTAGGTATGTGTACTCAAACAGGTTTCTCTACTAAATATGATGTTTACAGTTGAGTAATATATTTAAAATTCAAATTTTAATTTTTAGACTAGAATCCGAACGCATTTTCCTTCGAGTTTTCTTCAGTCAACTCAGAATTAATTTCTATTTCGACTTTTATTCCACGTTATCCATTGGCGTAGATAATCTTACTACCGTAAATTTCGACGTGCAAGTCGAATTTTCAAGCC